>UXGC01002625.1:0-10747 GCA_900480045.1 Eurytoma adleriae
TGAAGAGGCAGGCGGTTGCCGGTATGAACGACGGGAAGGCGTTGGCGAACACGAGCAGCGTCGAATCGTCTTGGTCGGCGAGTTCGAGCTGGCCGACCAGGTCCTCGATTTGGTTGGGCAGGAGGTGCTTCAGCTTGCCGGAGGTGTAGCGGTGCAGGGCGACGTCGTCGTGGCACACGCGCACCCGCAGCCCGTCGCTCGGCCAGAACAGCAGCCCCGGGATCCCGGTAGCCGGGCCCCGCGTACCCGCGTAGCTGCGCAGGTTCTCGGATCCCTCCGTCAGACACTCGTTGCATCCCACGGCTATCAGCTTGCCGCCGAAGTATCGGCCGTACGCCTCTGCGACTGCAATTCGCGCGCTCTCCAAATTATCTTTTTGATACGCAAAGTAAAGTACGATTTTGCGCGCGCCTTTTTAACGTAAGCAGCGTAAAATCGCGCCTTGCACAATTCATATCGAAAAATACGGCTCGAGGAGCTCACTTTCTCGCATTTCTATCGAAATGTACTTTTAAATAATTGCAGTATTTTTATTTCCTATCGAGTTGTTATTTACTTTATTTACTAGTATATAATTATTTATTTCATTGATAATGTACAATAAATAAAATAATTATAAAAACAATTAGTATAATTAATAAAAATCAGTTACTAAATTTACTGTTCGTGGAACAAATGTTTATTTACTATGTAAATTTAAATGACAAACCTTCTTGCTCCAGTTTGTGATTCTCCTCGCGTCCCCAGTACATGCCGGGAGCAACAAACAACAAACCTACGTGCGGTTTACCGGTTCTAGCGCTTAAACTGGAAAATGTAATTGCAGGATCTATAAAACGCGTGCTTGAACTTCCCGTCGGTGGCAGAACGAGTCGCTCGATGCTTTTATTTGAAGACATCCTAATCGAGCGTGGAGCAGTCGTCGACGTTATTAATGAATGAAACTACTTACGAAAAAATCGAAAGTTTTTTTTTACAGTAACTTCGACAAGGGACAAATTTTAATTCATCACTAAACACTTAACATGTTTGTAAAAATATAACTTTACGAACAACAAAAATTTAAAATTATTCGCTTAGTTCTGTCGCCACGTCAATCGCATTAAAACAAACTTGATAAACACGTTTTATAAACAGAGCCTTCATAAACGCGCGACAATCTCAACGATTCAAATGTAACTGATCTATCTAAGCGGCTCGATCGCGGACTTGCATTTCTCTGGTATCCCTCACCTCACACGTTGAACTACTACCACTAGTACGGCGGACCAGGCCGAACTGCTCATATAGTCCGGCCGACTCCTTATCGCTCTAGAAGTTTATAATAATGCGCCAGTGTGAGTTAGGTTCTGGCGCCGCTTGTGGAGACGTCTCGGGGACGGATCCTTCTCCGAGATCTTTAAGCAGTACGGATTGCCATAGAATATTCCTCATATTCGTAAATTTAAATTTTTTATAAACGTATACATCATTTATGATTTAAACTTAATTTTTGATAATAGATACAGTGATAAAATGATAAATTCAAAATTTAATAAATGAATTTAATAGATGCATGATAAAGACATAACACACTGGTTTGCATATTGTTAAAATAATTAATATTTATTCATTTCATTTGAGTGTTTATAAAAGATTACAAAGTATGGAACGGCGGTGTATAAAATTTATCCCAAACGTAATTCTTATTGCAGGTACGTAGTAACAATGCCCATAAAATTAAAAGAAATGTGTCAATTAATATTAATTGTTTATTGAGGTTTTCGTGCTCGCTTTCAGAAGCTTCAGCTTTTCTCAGCATTAAAACGTAAGTCCTCGTCGATCTTGGCACGAAGTTGAAAGTATCACCACTTTATCAAATATTGCCGTTTTTGCAGATTCAGTATCGCGGTGAATTTCATACAACCGGTTTATTGTGGCTGTTGTTGCTGCTGCTGTTGCTCCTACATCATTAATACCTACTTGTCACTGTTTTATGAAGACTGCCAGAGACGACATCGCCTGTTAACGATAAAGGTAATTTTTTATTTTTCTTTTCAATAATTGTAAAGACAAACGAAGAAAAAAATTGTTTGTAAAATAAAGATACAATAAGAAAAAACTGTGAAATTCTTAATGAAAAACCGTACCTTATCAGTCGGTTCTGTAGTGATTTGTTACCCTCTGATGGCAGCTCCTTTAAAATCCGCTTTACATTGAAACAGAAAGGCATTGGACACGTATTGTCTTGCACTTGGCATAGTATGGCGTGGTGCCCGTAAAAGTTTCGGAGCCGCTTGCAGGTCAAGCAATATCCGTCAATGCTAGTGAACCTCTTGCAGGTCTTTAGATGTGCCACCAGCCTACTCAACATCTTGCTAGTTGCTAGCCCACGGTTTGCGCCATTGTCCTTGCACTCGTGTACCTTGTGCTGTGTACAACTCTGTACCAAGGAGGAACTCTGCGCACCCTGTCAAAAATCATGAAATTAATACTCTGTGAAAAACCCAGTTCATATAAGATTCTAGGCATTTCTGTTTTTCTTTATCACCTAATTTTTTGTCAAACATTTATTTTATAAAATAATGTATTTTGCAAAAATTTAAGGAGCAGAATTTCAGGAAAAATAACGATAAACCGAATTAATATAATCTCTGGAAAGAAATTCAAGAGAAATAGTATATCCACAAGAAAAATGCCACGTACCTGAGGGTCGACTTGATTTACATCGGCCGGCGATGATTCATCGTGCAAGTAGAAACCAACCAACCAACTTACACAGAAATCGAAGTTCTAGAAAAATAAAGCATGCATTCGCATTAGTTTGGTACTCAGAAAATTCGAAGCGAAGAAAATCTTTTTGTTAATTATTTACAGATAATTAAATATACAGATATATTAAATATAAAACACCCACTTCTCGGTCTCTTACAACCTCAGTCATGAGGTGCTTTTCTTTCTTGAAAAGGTAGAGTACTTTATTTTTCTCCTCGGGAGTGTGCGGCTTCCTTAATACCGGCATCAACTCCTGCTGCGCATCCTCTTTGCGCTTCTGCTTTATGTAGAAACAGAAAGATATTTGGCAATCGTCTTTCTCTTCGCATAGCCTTACGTGATGAGAGCAAAGGGCGTAGAATTGCTTGCAGATCGGGCAGTCGCCGGACACTTGCCTCTCGCAGCGATTAGTGTGCTCTAACACCGTCTTCATCCTCCGGCATCTTGCTTGCTCGCAGTTTGCGTCCTCGCACTGGCTCGCATGTATCAAACACTCCAAATACCTCTGCATCACTACCTGAAGAAAATCATAAAATTCGTACTTTTATGACGGGTTCGTAGGCTGCGGGAGGGGCCGCGCGGTCAGAAAGGAGCTTCCGCGGGGCCTCCGCGGGGAGAGAGGGGACCCCCTTTCCTCGCCCCGCATGAACTAGCCAACTTTCTTATACCTGCATCAACAGCTGCATATTTCCTTGTATACTTACTTCAGGTTCGATGTAATCGCTTAAGCGTATAGCAGGCTCATCCTGCTGTAGCAGCTGCAGCATTGACAACTGCGGCTTTTCTTGACGTTGTTCCTGTAGTAGTCGCTGCAGCCGCTGTTTCTCCTTGTGCTGTTTGACCAGCGCCTTAATAAAAAAGAATAAAAAGCATGAAAAATATGAAAATAGAAATATAATTCAGAATTGTAGCGTCTGCTACTTACTTTCCGTGGCTATAAAGAATAAATATTTTTAAGTACATACAAAAAATACGCACACGTCGATTGTTGAGAAAGTCAACTATGAGGTGCGGAGCTTTCTTGAGAAAGGGGAGTAGTGCAGTAAGTTGCTCCGGTGTGAACGGCCTGCCTAACGTCTGCATCATCTGCTGCAGACGTGGGGCTTCTTGATTTTTGAGAACGTCGGACCTCTTGGATAGATAAGGTACTGCACAAAATGGCCCTTCTCCATCTACGAAATTTTTTGTTTCCATTTTCATTCAATTTAGTTAATGTAAAAGATCGTTATGAACGCATTTTTAAACAAATTTGAGTAAATAAAAATACATGTCGACAACATTAAGGGTAGAGTATGGTTCAAAAAATCAGAAAAAAAATCTTTCATTTTCAAGATATATTTATAGAAATTACATTTCTATAAATACATTATAAAAAGTAAAGAATTTTTTTTCAACCTACCCTTAAGTCAACACTCCAATAAGACATTTTTCTAATGACACATACCACATATTATTAGTAATAAATGGAATATGTTAATTGAACAGACAAAAAAAACGACATTTCGAATACTTTTTGTATATTTCGTATAGTGCGATTGCAATTACGCAATCATAACAAAAATCCTATTAAAAAAGAACGATACAAAAAACAAAAATGTTCAACTTACAATAATCGACAGCCACGACATCTTGCGCCGTAATATTTTGCTCGAGTACTGGAATCACCGCGGCGGTCGCATTGAGCTCCTGCTGCAATTCATATATTAGGTCTTGCAACTCGACCAATTGAAGACATGCACCAATTTCATAGATTGACGACCAATAGCTGAGTGATTCTAAAATCGTATTGATCCTAGTGATTTGATGATTCTCTTCCATCATATTGACCGGTAGTACTGATGTCCACTCGCTTGCAGCACGGCAGCGTCACTAAGAAGCACGCTGCACGGCGTAGTTTCGTGGCACCGAATGCATAGCCATCCCCCTCCCCTCTCCTTTGCCCCACTTGGGCTTTTGTACCGCCTCCACGGGCAGACGCGGTACAAGCATGACATTCCCCTTGAGCGTCCCTCTCTGCTTGGGCCACTGTACCGTCCGACCTTACCGACAAAATCGTATTTTGCAAACAATTATTATAGATAACGATTCAAATTTTTGTCGAAGCCACAATTTCTGATAATTACAAGTATGTTATTTTTTACAGGGATTTTAATGGTATTCTTAATATTTCACAAGTAAAAAAATTGACGTAACTCCGTTATTATTCAACCACTTCTTTTAATTTATGACGAGATTCTTTTATACCTTCTTTTAAAAGCAGGATCGTATCAAATTAAAATGAATCCAAGTTGCGTCTGACATTGTTAAAGTTTGTACTACTACCTTTGCAACTCGTCAAAATAAGCCTTAATTCCAACTCGCTTACGTGAAATGCGCCATTTCACTCGGTTTCTATGAGGTAAATATTTTTCAAACATTTACATGATATATTAAATCTCTTCGAAAAAGTGCTGCCGAAAATTTTCTCCTAGTTTTCCGGACGCAATGACCCCCGTACCTTTTCATTCCCGAACGTTGGACCGTTATGAACGGAACTTTAAGAACGCCAAATTAATAAAATATTTCCAGTTTCAGGGACGCGAAGGCAGCAGGACCTCGGACGGTACTGCCTTCAAAAATTACAAACAAATACTCGATTATAATATAAATTGTATATGCGAACTATATTTCTCAATGAATATAAAAGCTTGTCGAAATCGTACGAAGATTTTGTTTTAAAAACACAGTACAAAATAAAATAAAATAAATCAATTTACATATAAAATTTTTACGCATCACATTTTTTTACATTATCAAATATTTTATGTACTGTATAATCGCATTTTTTAATTAAAATGTCTGCTCAAAATTCATGAATGATAATGTAATCAATTAAGAACCACGTTACCTGGAAAAAACTACATTAATGTCTACAGAATAATGTTTACACGTTGTATTAATAACCATTAATATAAACGGTAATGTCTAGAAACAATGTTTCACTCGCGAAAATATTATGTGCATGGTTTGCAAGATCAATCGAATTACTTTTACGAATTAAGTACACCTACACATTTAAATTAATTAATAAAAGAAAAAGACGCAGTTTTTCTTAAGATTTACAATTGTCCTTTACGTAAGATACTATTAACTAATGTTAACGGTAATAATGTCATCAACTAAAATTTCATAAGCGCAAGGCCTCGTCGAATTTGGGTAAATGATTTTATATCGACAAGGGCAAAATGTCGTCAGCGTCGTTAGATTCCGAGCTTATACTTGGAACCGTCTGTTCCCTTCGTTGTAACTGGAAAAGAAACTGTCGTTGCGCCTTGTACCATAGCCGCAGCGTCAGCTGAGTTTGCCTATTCAGCAACAAATCCACTTCGGAAGGTGTAGGTTGTCGCCGAGGAGACTGCATTGGATTTCTCCGCAAATTTACCGTTTGCCATGGACGCTGCCGATGCGGCCTATAATCGGATTGCCGTTGCTGATGAGTCTGTGGACTTTCTTGTTCAGAAGGTAGTCTGGCATCGGGAAGTCTGTTCGTATATTGCAAATACTGCAAATACCGTCCTATTCTATCCACTCGGTCTTCGTGTATTTGGTTAATTTGCGCTACAGAATAAGAGCATAACTTATTTACGAATGACTTATTGGAGGATTGCTAATTAAGAAAACGCAGAATAACCAATCAAGAGTCATTGCTTACTGAACTCAGTTTGAAGCGTATGTATTTTCTCGGCAAGACGGTAGATGTACTTTGCCTTAGATTCGGATATTTCGAAGAACAAACCTTCGGATTTTTGGATAGAATACACCGCCTCCAACATATACCTGTCCATTACCGAAGCCAGCTCACGATCAATCGTAATGATCATTATTTTAATCCTAAAAATAAAATATCAATTAGTCATGAAATGTTTTGTAATTTCATATATTATGTTAGATAATTGATCATCCAAATCATAATTTTTTTACAGCGATAAAGTCTGAATTGCTAAGTATATTTTATTCTAAAAATTTTCACGTCGAAATTATATATATTTAAGGTGATATAATTTTTCATTTATTATAAAGAAATGATTTATTAAAAGTTATCAGTAGTCACTAATTATGAAAAGTTGATGAGTAGTACACAATGAGAAAACATTTAAATTGTCTGACTTCTTTCTATAACAAAATATGTATTCGATAAAATTTTCTAATTAAATATTTACTTTGTTTAAGTTTAAGAAAATTTACAAATATTTATTTACTTCGTTTCCTTCCAAATTAACGCATATTAAGCTCTTATTCCACCATAAGTGTTAAAGGATACTCACATACAAGTACGCGAATAATCGATTACCATTAAAAAGAAGTGTACATTAAAAGAGAGTCTCAAAAATAGCGCTACTCACATTTCTTTAATGAAATACTTCCTGATCGTGGTTGAAACGTTCACGTGCCAGTACCACTTAATTTGACTGGGGATCGGGGTGATATCGTCGATATCGAGTCTGAAGGATGAGTCCGGGCCGCCGGTGCTGGAGTCCTCGGGCAATGACTCGATCATGCGGATCAGTCGCTTCTCCACGTCGGCGATGGTTGCGATGGAGGACAAGCTGAGTGTTTCTGCCTTGGGGGCGTCCGAGTTCTTCGACGGCGACCGGTCTGTCGGGACCTCCGGTCTCAGCATCTTCCAGTTCGACACATCGATCGGCTGTTCTAGGTCCATCACGTCCTCCTCTGTAACTGAAGATTAAATTCGCGATCATTAGCTTCGGTCGAGCGACAATGAATTTTGATCTCAAAGCAAGCGAGAGCAGCGTGGGTGGCAAATATAGTGCAAAAGTGATATTTTTTTTTGGTTTTAAATTTATCGAGCAATTCATCCGTGAATCCGTCTTACGAGAATTAACTTTACCGATTGACCATTTGCAAGGCCCAGTGCTGCTGCAAAAGTATGCTCGTTAAAAATCATTTAAGAGCTATTAGATGCCTTGTAAAATTTAAAAGTGCTCTACCCTCGAAGCTAAAATGGGTAAGAGCCAGAAAGAGACCGTAAATTTTCTGCAACTTTTACTTTTCGAATTTCTTTTGCTCGAATATAAATAACTGTACAAATACTTGATTAGACGGCTTATTATTTTTCAGCAAGAAACGGTTGAATAAATTTGAAAAATAATAAAGAATAAAAAACTCACTAGTGTTGCCCAGTCGCCAGTCACTGTCGACCTCCCTGAGATCCCCGCATATAGGACAGTCGCTACTTCTGCAATCGTTCCAGTGTCCTATGATCTTCCGAGTTGAGCTGCAGTACGCCACCGTGCAATTACTGGTGTCCTGACACCTCGGCATGTGTCTCAGCACGTTTCTCATGATTTGGCAAAAGGAAAAAGAGCAGATCACCGTGCCGTCCGCTTGCAGTCTCTGTTGGCGCAGGCACTTTTTCGTGTGCAGGTACAGCAGTATCTGCTGCTGAATCTGCTTGAGCTTCTCATTTCCACACTTCAAAAACGGCAGTTTCGGTTTTTCTTTTGCTTGAAATTGTTTTTAAAAGTTATTGGACGTGGACATTTGAATAGTGGCTGAGTACTTTTAAATATTCAGTTATGCAATGTCATATTGAAAATCTGAAAAATACGCTCAATTTAACGAACTAATTCAAGAACTGTAAATATCGATTATAATAAACAAAACAAGGTACAGCTGTCCTTCCAAATTATATATAACTTTGCGCAGCGTTGGTTACCGATCGTTTTCAAAAGAAACGCTGATAACATTTCATCGATCTTGTTGATCAACAAGTATACGAAGGGTAAGTTGAAATGAAACAGTCGCTTTTTAAAAGGGCAACTGACAAATAAACAAAAATTTTAACTTACGTTTTTGTGTGCCACTGTTTGGCTGCGGGTTCGCCACTGCATTCGATTGTGGCATCTCGGACGTCTGCGAAGTAGTCACTTGCGCTCTCGTCTCCTCCATCTCGTTGCGATTGCTTTCCTCCTTTTTCTGCATCTTCGCTTTCTTCTCCGTTGCTTCTCGCGCGAGAGCTTCCTCCTTTTCGCGCGCCTTGATCCTCGCCGATTCGACTTCGCGCTCTGCCTGCTCCTCCGCGACCTTAAGGTCTGTTGTCTACTCGGGGGTAGTCATCACCGCAGTCGAGGCCTGTACTGACAAAAACTTTTGGCTCGAATCAGGAACAGTCAGCTTGTAGATCGGCGATTCCCCCACTCTTCGCTCTTACTGCTACCTACGATTAGGATGTAGTTGTTGTTGTTAAACAGATGGGATTTGCAATGAAAATTAAATTGATAAATCTATTAATTAGTTGAAAAACATTGCCATTACATTGTTAACGAAATTTGTGAAAATGGATGTTGCGTGAATTAACTACGAGGCGAAGCATATTAAAACTGTATTTACAAATATATATTATAAGTTTTGCGCATTTCATCATCAACTTGATACAAACAAAACGCAAATTTTATGCAAATTTTGGATATATTTTATTTTGTTTTACTGGGGACCATTTATTTTGTTTAGCTAAAAACTTTGTTTAAACAGAATAATACGTAATAAAAGCTTTTTATTATTTCTTGAAAAATTGCTTTATCTAGCTTCGAACCTTTATACAGTACTTTAGAAAAATATTAAAAATCGCCCCTTATGCTCTGTGTTAAAGAAATCTGTAAACCGATAAAGAATATAAGAGAAGCTGCATCAATTGCAGCTTTAGAGAGAAGAAGAAAATTGGCATATGCAAAATTATTTTGTAGATTAAGAATGTAATCAAATATTACAAATAAATACTCGATTATAATATAAATTGTATGTGCGAACTATACTTCTCAATGAATATAAAAGCTTGTCGAAATCGTACGAAGCTTTCGTTTTAAAAACACAGAACAAAATGAAGAAAAAAATAAATCAATTTACATATAAAATTTATACGCATTTCATTTTTTTACATTGTCAAATATTTTATGTATACTGTATAATCGCGTTTTTTAAATTAAAAACCCCTAAAACATTTAACTTTAACAATATAATAGATGCTTTTGTTATAGTGCTTGAGGTGCATTTTAACGTATGGGTAAGGTATATAAATAGTTAAGTAAAAATAAAAAATTCGTTTATTAAACAAGCGTAATTATTACGCTAACTTGTAATTTTGTTTACAATTATAAATTGTACTTTTCAATCGTAAGTCAATATCATTACAGACATACAATTATGCCACAAGTATCGCTGCTCTACATTGTACTCTGCAAAAAATACGTATCATTAAAACAGACTAGTCGAATGACAGCCGCCTTATATCAACCCCCTCCTAAAAAATGTCTACCGTGAGTCCACGACTCGACGCCAATGGCATGCGGCACGTTGCTGAAAGCCCCGAGGACCTGGATGTCCGGCTCGTCGAAAATCCTCATGACCGCAGCCTTGAATTCCCCGCAGTTCGCGTAGCCGTCGCCGCCGGCGTCGATCTCCACTGGGCCGGACATCAGCAGGATGCTGTGCCGCCTCAGCCTCTGCAGCTTGCTCTTGAACTGGCGCAGCTGCTCGTCCACCTCCGGTCGCGACTTGCTGCACTTGATGACCGTCGACGTGGAGTCCAGCCTGGGACCCGTCAGTCTCACCAGCACGAAATGAGCGCCCTTCACCAGGCAGTTGCCCGCCCCTACGTTCTCAGCGATGCTCACGTCGTCGTTGAAGTAGCCACCCCACACGCTCGTCTTCTTACCCCTGCACCTGTTGGCACGTCAGATTTATCGATTAAATTATTATTTTCATAAGAAAGTTAGATATATTTTTACATATAGTGAAGTAATAGAGGATGCTGGGACTGAATTTTTTTGTAATTTTGTAGGAATGATATTTTTTTATAACTGAATTAAAATAAAACTTGTCAATAAATCAATTGCAAATCAATACGTAATAGTAAAATCGACGCACCTGCTCTGAATGGCGTTGAAGAGGCAGGCGGTTGCCGGTATGAACGACGGGAAGGCGTTGGCGAACACGA
>UXGC01002626.1:0-10738 GCA_900480045.1 Eurytoma adleriae
ACTTAGGTCCGCCTTTTATATAGCACAAAGTGTGCCACAAGAATTCTTCTTTATGATTTTAAGCATAATATGAGAATACTGTTTCTCGAAAAGTATAGAGTGCACTCCTTGGTAATCAGATTCAAATTTTGAACGTGTCTTATTTTCAAACAAATAAATTCAATTTTACACTCATCAGATCATGAACGAAGTGTAAAAGCAGCATTAAACCGCATTCTTTTCGAGATCTCCAGTAAATTTAAAATTAGTCGTGACATCACTTCCGGTCCGTCGCAATAAAATGTTAACCCCACCCGTAAAGAGCCCGCGACACCAATTTAAATCCCGATTTCACGCCCGCAAAAAGGCTGCCTCCAATCGGCAACTAATAAATAAAGTCGAGCCCCTTGACAAGAGCGTAAAGTTTCGACACAATCGAGATGGAGATAAAAAAGAAATCGCGGCTATCGGCCCTATATACGCCCATCGCGTATCTTTTATCGGACCGATAATCGGAATAAATAACTTCATTACATATGCGCGGTACCTTCTCGGGCCGAGAATAATTGAATCGAACTGCCCGAGGACTCATAACCGATAATTTACGGGTTTACGCGGCGATCGCTCGGCCGAATCGGCGTAACTGCTCTATTAAAGTCGGGTGTTCAATTAGCGGTGCCCGCACGGAAAAAAAGGGACGTAAAAATATTTCCGCCCGGCTCTCGAATTCTGTTTACGATAATCGACTTTTGCCGAGTCTTAATTGGCCGATTGAGACAGGTACCGCCGACGCCCCCTCCTTTTTCGGATGACAATGTGTAGATTGTTCAGGTGGTTTCTCGTTTTATACTGTCTTTTTTAATTGGCCGACGTCCCGATAATATCTGGTCAATTGCGAAGCAAAGGACATTTAAAAATTTTTTTTTCGTAACGCGATTATTGATGGATATTTTTTTATTTATGGTTTCGTATTGTCGCGTGTGAATGGACGTAAGGTTACGTAAGTAAGGTCGATCGAAAATTGTAATATTATAACGAAATTCGTGCATAAGTTATGAGACTCTATCAGGAAATACCTATGCGATCAGTAGAAGCATTTTCGTTTCATATATAGAATATTGAATGTAAATACTGACAATGAGACTACCCTAGTAGAAATACCTAGGGATTTGATGGGAAATGGATAAAATCTTACCTGATTCTGGTAGGATTTTGTCCCATTCTTATACATGGTACCTTATGCTAAATATAGGATTCTGGTAGGGATCTGATCAGGAGTAGTGGTAGTCAGGATACATGCTGATAGTAACGCGATAATAGCGATAGTCAATTTGCGAGACACAATAAATCTTTATTATTCGATAAACTAGTGAAAGTTAAAATAAAAGTCTCTGACGTTAGGGATAATTTGTCATATGAGTGAAACGATCAACAATACGTTATTGTTACTAAGTTTTCCATTCCTTTTCTCATAGATCAACTTCTGATGATCTACTGTATTCTAACTTCTGATGAATCTACTATCTGAGACGTTGAGCATCTTATATGAAATAAATTAACGGTTAAATCGTGTTGATCGTTTCACCCATAATAAATAAACTGCTTTCAATCAGTTATTTCATCTTCCTTCACAACAATTCGCGCCGAGCGAGGATAGCGGAATCCAGGGCTCAAACGTGACAGTATATTAATTCAGTGGTTTTCCATTGCGGTTGGTGATAAGCGACAGTATATAATTTGCGATGATTGAAAGTATCAAAAGCATTATAATTGAATTAATTAGTTTATTCACTTGCTGTTCAATCAAACGAAGCACATAGCGCGTTACAGTTTTAAATTGACCTCGATATAATATAACCATATGCGAGACAACAAGGAAAACTTCGAGATTACAATTTTGTTTATAACTTAATGCACAGGATTTGTCAAAAGCTCCTGGTCGACTTGATAAGTTGGATAATTCGAGGTTTAGGATTTTTATTCGATCCTGGTTATGATTTTGACCTTAAAGGTTAATCCAAGGTTAAATTTATTTGTTGAAACAGAAATTTGTATTTTTTTATTTGAAATTCTGAAAGACTGGTAATTTTTGCGTTCAAAATCTGTATCCATATTAGGTGTAGTCTATCTCGTAAGAGGCAAAGTGACTGTCAAATACGTGATCATTATACTGGGAGGCCTTACTTTATGGACATTGCAGAACAATTTGTAAATAAAAAGTGGTACTTTTCGGGTCACTTTGATCCCTAACTATACAATCTGACTGTAATGTTTCTGCAGTTTTTACAATCTGAAATCAAAAGTAGAAGTTTCGACTTGAAAAACAAAGTTGACCCTGAAATGACCTTCGAAATTACTTACAAGACTCCCAATGTAGAAGACACCCAGTATATATGGAAGTAACAACAGCGTAATCTGGAAGCATTCCTTGTTGTTTCTCGCAGGTTTATTATATTGAGGTCGTAAGCCAATTTAAAAATGAAACGCAAAATTAATTAGTTAACGAGTAAACTAATTGATTCAATTACGACCCTTTTAAAACATTCAATCATGGCAAATTATGAACTGTCGCTTACCGCATATCGCGAAGAACACCTCTGATTTAATAAACTGTCACGTGAGAGTACCTGATTCCGCTATCTTGTTCGGCACGAATCCTGGCGAATTGGAGTAACAGAATTAACAGTAACTGTCTCGAAGCGATTTATCGAACGTCAAAGATTCGTTGGAGTCAAATTTCACTCTAGCCGATTTAGCGTGTACAATAAACAAATTTTAAATAAATCATACAGAAGCAACTTAAGTTAATTAAGAGTTTTGTCACTCCATTTTAAAAGATTGAGCCTTTTTCATTCACAAGAAGTCAATGAAAAAAAATTCAGCCTATTATGCCAACCCCACGTCAAAAACCTGAAATTCACACATTAAAAGAATATCCAAATGCAGCTCCGGCTTCCCATCCGAAAGGACTTCCTCTCGAGAATCGAGGAAAAAAAAATCGCCTCGGAGATAAATCGCGGCGGGGCGGCCCATCGAGAAGGTGATAATCGCCGGCACTCGTCGGCCGCCCCGGACTTTCCCATATACGAGGCTGGTGCGCGCGTGTCTCGAGGGCCCGTGAAGCGAGAGAAAGAGAGAGAAAGAAAGAAAGAAGGACCCCGTGAGTGTGTGAACACGGCGGTCGCAACAATAAACTCGCCCGACGAATTTCGCGCTGCCGAAGAGGACACTCCAGGAGGACACCCGCTGCGCCCCAGGAAAGCCCGAGGTCCCTGGAATTCCTTTTTCCCTTTTTTACGAGTGTTAATTGAGATTTACATTTTTTTCTCGCCAGCGTACAGTCGAGCTTCCTGACTTGGACGACTTCATCTTGAAGTCGGGGGGAATTTTCTCGGTGGATTCTTTTTTCAAGGGGTGAGGGGTACAAGGCTTATTATTGGTGGAGGTGATAAATTCGGAGGGGAAGATGCTCGATGTGAAATTTATTTCGTTTTGATGAACTTCTGGAGGAAGTCCTCACGGCTACGCTTCAATAGAGTTCGGACATGCAATGTTGGGTGGGTGATGCGTTGAAAGTTTGATTCCTTTAAGATGATGGGATTCTCACATAAATCAGGTGATATTAAATTCTCATATGAAATTGTTGTTATTCGAAGAATGTAACTTTCTTTTTGAATTCATTAAATTAAATTTCAAAAAGAATAATTTGTTCAACGCAAACGATAAAGATCTGATGAGCCAACCACTTTTTGAATACTGGTGGTATGCAAACTGCGATAACTATGACCACAATGATTGAAATAAGCTCAAATTTGACATAAAAACTTAGGTTTATATTAACAACAATATACTAAAATTTCAGCTTCCAAAAGCATTATGAAAAATTTTATTATAATATTTTATAAAGTGTTAAAAAAATTGGAATAACCCACAATACCGTAATACCCCACTTTCCCCTTTACATTGGCTGTTCCATTTCTTCTATTTATATTATAAATAAATAAAAAAGAAAATGTGAACAATCCAAAACTTCTTTTCACGAGCACCATCATTTTTTTCGGGCGTTGAACCTCGTAAATCAGTAAACCGATTACAGAATCCCCAAATTCGAATTTCCCAGGTGAAATCGAAATTCCGAGCTGCGACACTCGAAACCGTGGCAGTGTACATGCAAATTCCACCTCTAAAAAGCCGAAAGCGACGATCGCAGCAAAAAAAGAGAAGAGAAGAAAAGGAGGCGCCCCGCGGCTCGAGGAAGGATTCTTTCATGTACGCGCAGGGATTAAAGCAGCCCGGGCCATGCGATTTTCACGCTCGATTTGAGGCGAGGGGCGAGCAAGTGCGCGAGCTCGCTTTTTCCTTCCGCCCCAGGTTCTTTGTAAGGCGATATCATCGAATTTGTCCAGCGGACAGTGGGCCGATTGGTCGTGCGATGGAAAAGACGTCAGCGACGGTTACATAAATGCACAATGGACGGAAATTTGTTTACGGCGTGAAAGGTCGATGTGGGTTCTGTATACTTCCTTTTTTTTCCTTTTTTTCGAAGGTTCGCAGTGGAATCGTGATGTAATCCTCCGAATATACGGGAATGAATGTTAATCTGTTTTTATTCATCTTTCGATTGATATAATCTCAAGTACAGGAAGAATGTCATAAAAATCTTCAAAATCATTGCTTCCAGGTTTCAAGTGGTAAATAAAGTTGTTTTTCTCTAAAACTTCGTATTTCGTTATTTGACAATAACTCACTTCCTATTAAACCTAGAAATTCCATAAAAAAAGCAATCACAAGTAGACGAAAAGACCGATAATTTGAGAGGCTGTGCGTTAAAAAATCTCTAATACTTCAAAAGTTATGAATAATTAAACATGAGCACGTTGTAGTGCGTATTACCTTTTTTATATTCATTTTTATATAGTTTTTGATACTCACATTTAATTATCCTACGTCGAAAATTATGAGCGTTAGACCCTGCTATTTGGCTTTCTTTATATTTTGTCATAAAAAAACTGGGTTCAAAGTTTAAACAAAATCTGTGATCCGAAACCCTGACCCTCTCCTAAAAAATCCATAGTAAAAAATTACATGCAATTCCCTCAGTAACTTTATCAATTCATAATAATAAAAAAGCGCTCGAAGAAATCGAAGAAAAGACTTCTCTTAAAAATGCACCGTAACGATGGTAATTTGTCTGGACGACGTCTCATCGGCGATAGTTTGTACCGGCACGTAGCCGATGTCGAGAGGAGAGGACAGAAAGCGTCGGGGGCGACGGCGACGACGCGGCGAGTACGACGGCGGTGCATACGGGTTACTCGAGGGGCTCGAGAGGGGGCTGTTTTTCTCGAATGTACTTGTTGCACAATGTAACACTATATCCGAGGGGGCCATTGTGATCGGGCGTGCGCGCACCTCGAGTGGGGCCTTAATGCGAAACTAAGCGTCGCGTAACCGTATAGCTCTGTATTATTTTTCCACGAATAAATGGCCCGTCCCGGGGACCGCCGCCGCCGACGGCCCCCCTTTTCGCTCCCGGCGGAGGATGAGTGCGAGGAGGAAGGAGTAGCGCCAATTAGATCTGCGTTTTCCGCCTTGCACGAGCGGATGAATGTGCCGGCATCGACGCCCGAGCCAAAGACGATTCAATTTGAATTTACCGCTTCGCAGCTCGAGTGCCCGAATTTCGTTCGGCCGCCAGGACACGATTGGCCCAATCGTCTTTTTAACGTTCGATTGATTCGATTCTTCGGCGGTTTTCGCTTGTATAAATAGTTTGGTCGGGTAACTGATTTTTTTTATTCTTCGGAGGTTTATTTCTTTAAAAAATGATTGATTGTTCGATGAATATTTTATTAATGATAAGAAATAATCACTTTCTTTTAAAATGAAAGGAAAATGTAATGAAGAAGGTAATTACTACTAATTAATTGATCAATCTTCTGATCAATCAGTATATACGTTATTATTTCAAATGTCGAATATTCTTTGCAGACTTGTTTGTTTGAACATGTATTTATTAATTGATTGATTTGTTATTGTTAATAAGAAGATATCCTAAAAAAGGAAGAAAGTAATGGAGGAAATTTCTTCCAATCAATCAATACATAAATTGGTATTTTTAATTTTAAATATTCTTTTAAAGATTGTTTGTTAAAAATGAATTAATTATCCATCTATTAAAAAGAAGACATAATTACTTTATAAAAAGAAAAAAGAATAGTGAAAGAGGTACTTATCACCAATCAACTGATCAATCTTCTAATCAATCAGTGCTAAAATTATTGATTGATGAATTTTTTGTGGATAATATGACATAATCACTTTTCTTAAAAAGAAGAAAGAATATAAGAAGATAATTTTAACTAATCAACTGATTGATCTTCTGATCAATCAATGCATAAATTATTTTAAATTCGCTTACATAATCATAGTATTAACTTTTAATACTGCAATTTTCTAAAGAACCTCAGATAAAGAAAGGTGGTATTTCTGGTGAATATAAAAATATTTAACAAGTAAAAAAAGATCGTTATTTTTATGGATTAATTTAAAAAGTTTGATATATTTCAAAGTAAAAGTTGAATAATCTATACCCGCAGTACTACTTTTTGTCTTTACCTTGCCCGAAGTCATTAAAAACTTCATCATGAAATTTTCTTCAATTTTTTCAATATATTAATAAAAAATGCCTTTTTAAATTTTAAATTTATTAGTTGTGCAGTCAGAAAGTACAGAATTGCTAGAAATTAAGGTATTTAAATGTTCGCATTCAATGTTCTCCACCAATTACACTGCGTTATGTCGCAATTAAGCGAAAGAACTCGAACGCTGCAAAAAAAAATATTCAACATTCTCAATCGCGCAAAAGTATGCATCAAATTAAGATTGTTATAAATCCAGAAATTCTTACCCACACCGCTAATGAATCGCAATCACTCGCTTTCATCGATCCGAGGCATAAAGCGCAACCTCACCGGAATATCGCCCCTTTAAACCTCCTCGTCCTTACAAAATCCCAGAAAACCGCGAGAAAAGTATCCCGATATTTCATCCCCGAAACCTTGGCATTCCCGATCGCTCGCGAACTTACGCTGGGGATCCCGCGTCGTCCATCAGGTCGACGCGCGGCGGAGGAACGAGTGGCGAACAAAACGAGGAAAAAAAAAGGAGGTGAAGCATCCCCGGGACGTGTGTAATTTACGGCCGCGTACCGGCGGTCCCCCCCTAAAATATTTTGGCACGCGCGCCCCCCGCCGGCCGGGCGCTCGATGCGATATTTACGGCGGAAATTTGTTGTTTGTTGTAGGTACCGGCGCAGATGCAAATGTCGCGCGTGCGCTCGACTGACAAAGGCGATGCTCCCGCCGATAAATGCGCGCGTTCGCTCGAGGACGTCGTGTAATTGCCCATTTAAAACGCATTCGGTTCTCATCTGGAGGCTCATTCACGGCTCGGTGTGTTACTTCTGGATTTCGTGGTATTGTGTCGTTCTCTTTTTTTTCGCATTTTGGGGTGAGTATCGCTAATGGATGGATGTTGACTTTGGTAAGGTCAGTTTATAGACGCGTTGCTGTACAAATGGCGGATCGGTACCGATTGATTTATGGTAATAAGAAATAAATGCGATTTAAGTACGTAGGGTTTCACTTTTTTTCTTGTGGGGAAAGAAGAGGTACCATTTGCAGAAAGTTCGGAAGAGATTTTGACAGAAGTTTGTTTTGATATATGGTATCTGAGAACTTGAAACTTTTAGTAAACAATTTTTTGATTGTTCACCCTAATTAAAGGACATGCACTCCTCCAAATAGTTCCATAAGACACATGGAGTCACACTTACTTAAAAAAAGTTCTCAGACCAAAATTAAGCAATATTCATGTCTGAAAAATTCCTATTTTAAATAACAATTGTGAGAAAACAACATCAATTTCCAATGCCGTCACGGTGATTCCAAGTGTCCTTAAGGCTGCAGTGATGCTCATCTTGGTTACATACCAAAAATTGTTTTGTAAAAAAAATGATAAATTAAAATTTATCACTTGGTGCAAAGTCTGCGAAAAATAATAGGTCTACAGATATGCCCTTAGGGAAAAGAGCCTTCAGAAGATTCTGCAGAAATTTCTAATTCTATTATGGATGTAAATAATATAAGCTTTTCTTGAAGTAGCTATATTTTTAAAAAGAGTTCAAGAATCATAATTTTAAAAAATATACAAAAACTCGCTTCACAGTAACGAAAAATGTCACTCCGGAAAGCTTGATAAAACGATCCAACTTTGAAGTTGAATAATTTGTGAAATTATCCTGCTTGTCCAATTTTCAAAGTAAACTTATGTAATAGAATTTTGAAAAGAACTCAATTAATAAATTAAAAAAAAATTTATGAATTTGATAAATCAGCAAACGTCTTTAATTAAGGTTTAATCAGAAATGTTAAAGGTGGAAGTATTTTTCATAAGTTTCTTCAGAATTTATAGATTTCCATATGCGTATTTCCAATGGCATTGCACTTTTCAAACGAAGAAATTTAACATTAGTTGGTACAGAATATTTACGTAAATTTTTAAAACAAATAATATTAAAATCAATATAAATAAATGATGCAGTATCAAAACTGAAGCAATGCAAACATCGCTTGAATAAATCCAACTTCTCACATTAAGATGCAATTTATGTGTGTGACCTACCTCATCGAAAAATTCAGAAGTGCATCGTCGATTTTTTAATACACAATAGAAAATACAACAATATTTACGAGGAATTGAAAGGTCCGTACTCCAGTACCAGCGAATAAGACATTCACGTCATTCATTGATTCTAAAACCGAGACATTAAGCATCAACAGTAGCATCTTAAAAAAAAAAACATATTCACCATACTCCCAAAACGTTTCAATCGCACCCCATCGGGGCATCTCGTTTACGACTTTTTTTTACACAGCCCGTCGTCTCCCGCAGGCCATTACGCTTCTATTTTCCCGTCGGCCCGAAGAAAAACCCGCCGAATTTATCGCGCTCACCGCGGACATTATTTCCCGGCGACCACCGTCGACAGCAGCCCCCCCAAGTTCACAAAGTAGCCGTTTTTCGTCAAATCGAGGCCTTATCGAGGCCCCGAATAAAAGGCGGAATCGGGAGGTCCCGCGGCTCGCCGTTCATTCAGAGTCAAGTACGCGCGCGGAGGAGCTGAAAGCGCCCCGGAGGAGAGATAGGCATCGATCGCGCGTATCCGTGCGTGGCGGATTTCTCACAGCAATAAACAGGCGGCTCCGGCGAAAGAGGAGAAAGGAGAGAGAGAGAGAGAAAAAAACGAACGACGTAGCGCGCGCGCCGACGACGACCTGCGACGCCCCGCTGCGCATTTGTGCGCCGGGAGAGCTCAATGGGGCTACTGTGGAAGACACTCGAGTTCGGCCCCATTGTGCCCCGCGGCAGAGGCCTGGTATGTGTGTGTGTGTGTGTGTGTGTGCTTGGTTGTACTCCAGTTCGAAAGGTCGCTGCGATTTTAAACGCGAGGTGTCGGACGCCGCGCGGAGGCGCGAGCCGCCCTTTCAGGGAGGTGCCTCTTGTTTTCTTGTTATAGTTAAGAGATTACTGAGTGTTTCCGATTTTTTTGTTTTGTTTTATGAATAGTTTGGAAATAAACTGGAGTTTTTTTTATGAATGAGTGAAGACCGGCGTGTAGAGATACTAATCAACATTGTATTTTTACTAAAGCAATACTTTTAGTTATAAGCGGATTGAAGGGGTGAGCGTTGTAAATTTTCAATAAAAGTGGGTCAAGAAATCGATTTTTTATTCTTTACGGAAAGTACGGAATGGAATTAAAAAATAATATCAACTTTTGTTGTAATAAATGTATGTAATAAATGAAACCGAATGCTCTTGGCCTGAAGTCAATAAATCAAAATGCGTAATCAACATTTTAAAAAACAAAAATAACAATTTACTTTTTTGTTTTTAAAAGATTAAACTTATAGTTCTTTTTTTAATTTAGAAAATATGTATCTTTAATTATTTTTATTTATGCAAGTATTACTTATTCTAGTTATTTATACAATTCTTATAAAACTTCAGTACACTACTTGTACTTGTTAAATAACTTTTTATGTTATTTTTATTATTTAGATTTGTTTTAGTTATTTTTTAACTCAAAAACATCTACACCGATTTTTAATAATTTCTAAAAACAAGTTTATCTAAATATTAATTTTTGAAGTATTCAATAGAAGAGATATTTCGTGAAAAAATGTAAATTGAAAATTAAAAGTAGAATTTTTCCAAACGCGCAGAGGCAACCTGACCGCAAGTGAAAAACAATCTGTATTTAAGTCGTAAATTAATGATTTTGCTCTCCGGCCAGACGTTCCCGAATAAAACAAATAGTGTGCAAGGAGGAAGAGATGCAAAAGGTAAAAAGACGCAGAAGGGAGAAGATGGAGAGAGCAGTAAAATGCGATGAACCGCGAAACGATCGTCAACGGTGCACTTTCATTCTATAAGGTCGTAAACGCCTGCTCGCCTCCCCCTCACGCACTGCACGCGTTTGTGCAACGGCAAAATGCTTACTAAATACGACCCGAGGTACCTCTGAATAGTCAATGACTTTTAAATTTTCACTCATACTCAAGTATTCCATTTTAAGTCAAATTTTTATTTTTTAATTTGACGAAATGGAAATATTACATAGGGGAAAGCGGGGCATAGCGGGCCGCGGGGCGATGTGAACCTTCAGGGCATAGTGGGCCACCCCATTAAATAT
>UXGC01002627.1:0-10724 GCA_900480045.1 Eurytoma adleriae
GGTTCGTCGAGATCGCTCATTTTCATCTTCCCTCAATATTCTCATCCGAACGTTCGAGTCTTACACCATTTAAAATTATTAAATTTTATTAAAATTTTTGGTACGGCTGCGGAAGTAGATATTTGCCTCATATGTCTTTTGTGTGAACTTTACGAAGTCTCATGAGTTGAATAATCATTTATGCACTACTTTCTAAGATTATAAATAAACAAGGGCACAAAATTCACTTAGTTACAATTTTGAGATTAAATTTGTATAAATCAAGATTTTTCTTAACATGTTAGTATAATTATTAATTGAATACTAATTGAGTTGACAAGAATAATTAAAAATAAATGGATTTTCTATCATCTGACCTAATTACGCATGCACTATTCTTAAATCATATTTATAGTTAGTTTCGTAGAGATCATTTTGATCTGTGAAAAATTACAACTGACCAGGTATAATAGTCGAAAGACGACAAGATATGGATTACGAGAAAATTGAACGCGACCTGATAAGGCGGTGACACGTGAAACAGGCATTAGGCGACTTTCACATAAAGTGTATACGGAGAAATGATGGGGGAACGCCGAAAAAAAAGAAACAACGGGTCAGTGCGTGGCTACATTGCATAAATTTTCCGAGAGCGACTGCCCTCATTAAATGTATAGCAGAGTAACGGATAGTTACAAATGATACTTTTTATTTCGAGAATATTACCTCGTTTCTTACGCCTAGTTTGCGAATAAATTAATTAATTTTTTTTCAACATAGAAATCAAATATGTGTATAATTATTTAAAAAAAAGTTTTATCTTATAATAATTCACCGAACCAAAATAATTAACGTTGATTTATTTAGTTTTGTTTCAGAAATTAGTATTATTTATGTTGTAAATATTTACAACAAAACCTTGATGCCTCATCGAGCAGTAAAAACCAATGGTAATTAACGTACTTGGTTCAGTAAATTTTTCTTTGTAAATCTTAATAAATGTTCATTTATTGAGATTTAGAGAGTATGATCTCGTGCAAATTACCTTTGGCTTTTCTGTGTACCTTGGCCTCGGTCTTCGGTTGCAATTCGAGCTCAAATGAGGAGGGGTTCGAAGGGATCTCCGATAACCCGAAGGTACAGAAGAAGACGCAGGAGGCCAAGCAGCCGTCGTCTTCAACGAGGGACCGAGGTTGTGAGTTTTAATTATCTTTCACGTAATCAACCTATCACTTATCTTCCAAGTTTTGCCAAATATTTTAAATATTTTCTAGAAAATGCAATTGTTTTTTTAACATGTATTGCATTAGCTTAAATAATTTTTTACTTAGTTACGTATGTTTTATATTGGTTCCTAATTATTTTATTGTTATTTATAAATATGTCTGTATATATATGTATGTGTGTGTGTGTGTGACCCTTCACCGAGTCGCAGATCGTGATATAGAAACGTGGCCTACGGGAGTCAGCATCCGAGTTTAGCGAATTTTCCCGCGGAATGCGTTACCGTTCAAGACGATCGCCTCAAGGATTCGCGCGCGAACGCGGTCGGGTTTCGGGCTACTGCGCGGATTGTAGTTTGGTTGTTTTATTTACGTAACACATGTTCGTTTCGTTGATCTTTGCGCGTGTATTATTCTCCGGTCTTTAGATTTCCATTGAATCGTCGCGATAAACTACAGCCGGATCATTTTGAGTAAACCGCGGACGCGATTTCGTGACCGTTTTCAGCACGCGCCCTGGAGTCGAAGTTCTGTGAAGAAAAGTCACGAGTCCGATACTCGTGGCAGTTTGTACGCGGCACTACACGCGAACAGTGTTGCCAGATGACGTCACAAAAACGGTAGAAATAGCAGTATATAGTAATAAAATTAATGTTAATTTGGCTTCTGCCGTTTTTGTGACGTCATCTAGTAATACTGCATGCGAGTGCTCAAGCACTCGTAGCCGCTTTAAGGAACGTTGAGGCTGTTTTCCCTGCGGAATATTTTCCACAGGTGACGAGAAGCAGCCCGGTTAGAAAATGTAGTATATTCTACATTTTTATTATAAAAATTTTTTATTTAGCATTTATTTTAGTAATTAAATTAATTACCAAATTAATTGGTAATTAATTTAGCATAGTTTTTAATTATTTGTTAGAGCTAGTTTCATAAAATTTTATATCAAATTTTTTTTTTGTATTTTAGTTGTTTTTTTCAGAGTTTAAATTAAAATATTAGAATTCTTAATAAATTTTAAAATTAGTCTTTTTTTGTTATATTTTTTAGCATATTTTTGAATTTTTTATAAAGCTAGTGTGATAAAATTTTAGATTTATTCGGATTTTACATTAAAATATTAAAATTCTTAGTAAATTTTAAAATTATCTTTTTTTGTATTTTGTTTTTTTTTTTTGAGAATTTTATTTTAAGTAGGCCCCCTAGCCCATTTCAGGTTGCCATAACTGCCACATATCCAATGACACTGTAATTAGCTTCAGTGTATTTTTGGATAATGGGTAAGGCAGTATACGTTGATGGTAGTGGCAATAGGTAATTTTATTTCACGTTTTAATAGATGTTTTAAAAAAAATTGTCCTTTAAAAATTAACTTCTTAAATTTTAATTTGAATAACACATAGGTTCTTTGAATTAAGATTATTGTGGAATCTTCCTTGACCAGTATTATGTTTGTGAGCTATATTTATTGAGCTATATTCATAAACCAACAATATTTTCTTTTATCTCAATTGTAAATGAAAAAATTGATGGTATATGAATTAATTTTAATTCAAAGGTCTATGTGTTACAACTATAACATTAATTTATTAATTAATTATTATTTTGAGTTATTGAAATTCAAGTATTTTTATTTCAAATATATAGTTTTCAGTAATGTGACAATTTTTTTTAAAAAAGCTTCTAGCAAGTCACTGGTTTTATATCTATGTTTAAATAAAATATTTTATTTAAACATAGTCCATACTTTTTTTGTTTTAAATATTCGATGTTCCTTGTCTTTTTTAAAGGTGCCTTTTGTCACTACCCAACGGTATTATCTACAAGTGTCAACAGAGTATAAGGTAAAAGCTACAGTGGCAGTAGCAGATATTCCCCCTATTTTAATTTTTTTTATGAATATTTTATGAATTCATATTCATAATTAAAGTAAGTAATATACTTATATATTAATGTATAATTTATTATTAGTAAGTTAGTAACTACTTAAAGTAGTAACATCGTAAAAGCTAGTGTCAATAGCAGATTTTTCCCTCCCGTTCCCCCTATTTTAATTGTTTTTTTTCTATAATTTGAATATTAAAGTTTAATTTGTTAGTAAATTTTAATACTTTAAAAATTAGTACTAAAGTTTTGCTTTTTTTTACTTACGTTTTTTACTTTACTGTTTTTACTTTGACTTTTTTTTTTAATTTAGCTTTCTTTTTACTTTTTCTTTTTTTTACTTTTTCTTTTTTTTTTTACTTTTATTAGTGTTGGATAGATTGCTTTTTGGCCCTTCTAGCATGGATGAATTGCCAGCTACTGTCCGACGATACTGTAAATACCTACAGTGTACCATTTAATCAAGAAGAAGTACTCTGACAGTAGCAGACTGGCAGATCTTCATCCCCCTTCTCCCTTAAATTTTGCGTTTTTAAGGAACAATATAAAACATACTGATAGGTTGATTACTAAAATTATTTTATAATATAACAATATATTTGATTTAATAAATAAAGAAGAGGATTTTATAAAAGGTAAGCAATATTGTAATTCTATGAATTCTCTGAAACACGACTTGAGTCCACTTTTTTAAAAATTGGAGAAGAAACTTCTTGCTTCTATCGTACTTAATTACGGCTTTTTATTCGTAATTATTATAACTATGTTCTTTGCAAATTAAAAAAAACATTAAAACAAGAAAAATAAACTTAAGTCGTTTTGACAGAAAATTTAACAACATTATGATTAAACTCTTGCTTATCTTAACTTATATTTTTTGCAGGCAAAGAATTTTAAATTTCAAAATGAACAAAATGATTTGAAAAATATGCTTATGGAACCAAATTGGATAAGAGGATAGTAAAAGAAAAAATTTATTTGCCGTAACAAACGGAAATGCAGATCAGAAACAATGGATTATATGAAAATGAAAAGTATGAAGCAATAAATGCAAAGATGATAGAATAACATAAATAGAATGAAAGATACATAAAAGGACAAAAAGTATTCATCTAGAATAAAAGATACATAAAAGGATAAAAAGTATTCATCTAGAATAAAAGATAAATAAAAGGATTCAGTATTTATCTAATTTACATAGCCCATGTGATTGCTGCAACAAATTGAATAGAATGTAAGTAAATTCCAGTAATTTTATAGGGTCGAAAGCCTGGTTAATGCATCTGAATCTATGTGTATGCTGCATATATTTTATACAGAAAGCTCTACATTAATATCAGATACACTAACCGGCACTTCAACCCATAAATATTTTTCAAATTGAATATATTAAGATGTGTTAATTCATTAAATCATAATAATAACGTTAACGTTCATTTATCAATAAAATAATTCGACAAATTTGAACAAATTTCTCCCAGAGTACGTTATCAATGAAAGATAATCCAATTTCAAATACCACCTTAAAAAGTGCTTAATTCTCGTTCCCCAAGTTTATTGACTTTTCACCATCTCGTGCACTAGCGTAATTCGCGAAGGCAATATAAGCTCGAGGCTGGGGTAGCGCGCACCAGCGGAACTTCGATTTCATCTAATCTGGTGCGCGGGAGCGCGAGCCTGGTAAAAAGAGGACGCGTGGCTAAAGTCTTCTTTACGATCTTTCGCTGTGGCGCGACCAAAACTTGTACTATATATAACCCGTCCTCGTTTCACCGAAAGCTACGGGCTTTCACATCTGCAATTTGTTGAAGATTGGTATATTGTCTTTTGTTTGAGGATTTCCTGGTTGTTGTTGATTTTTTCGGGACACAGGAAGCTACTATTCTTCACTGCTTCCGTTCACTTCATGTGGTCGATGAACTTTTTGGCTAGTCCCCTTATTCGAGTAGAACGGAAGGTAGTTCAATTAACTTTCTGAATTACGTAATGATAAGGATGAAATAGACCTCAACCTTAATAGTATATTATGCACCGAGGGGATAAAGTAGGCTGTGTAGGGTTCGCACAGCCTAATATATCCACAAGTGCAATATACGATTTTTTTTACATACCACAGGGTAAATTTCGGACTTTTTCCGCGCCGAAAAGGGAATAAAGTGCTGCATTCGTTGTCTAACCTCACTCTAGCTTTCAGCACCACCGCGCCGTTTCTGCCCGAGCCGGAGGCGAGGGCATGATGTGCGTGGCGCTGGGAGCTAGAGTGAGGTTAGACAACGAATGCATCACTTATTTCACGGTTCGGCGGGGATAAAATATGAACTGCGGGGGTATGAAAAAAAATGCACTTTGAAGTGAAGTTTTTCAAATAACCTATATTTTTTGCTCTGAATTCTGAAATTTTAAATTCAGCTGTCTTTGTTATTGGGTTAATTGGGTAATAATATATGTGTTTTTGGCTTCAGATTCTAAATAATTTAGATATATATATCCTTATTAGAGATCATTAAAATCATGTTCAAATTTTCGAAAAAAGTGCAACATTGTGGTGTCCTCGGTAATTACATAAAAATGATTTTACATTAATATTTACTATTTACAAATTTTTCAAACCATTTTTCTCCTAGATTTATGGATGGAATTACTTGAAAATGAAACCAGATCATCTTTATGCCATTACCGAGGACATCACGTTGCGCTTTTTTCAAAAATTGGTTATATTTTTAATAAAACAAAAAAATACCGATGCCAGTAAAGTTAATCCCTACAGATGACTTTTACATCTCCTTAAGTGTAGGCATTGAACCAGTTGGGAAAAATTAGAACTGTGGGAGGTGGATCATGAGTTGACTCGCGATAAAAAAATGACGATTGACCTCATATTTGTTTCTAATTGTCAGTAGAGGTAAAAATATTTGATCGTAGAATTGAAGCTGATGACAATAAATGGGTTATGCATGATAACATTAAATGAAAGATGTCATGAGTAGATCAGCCAGTAACATGAGCAATAAAGCTTAAACGATTTGGTTAGTAGCACATGGTGGGCTTTGCACACGGCAGGATCAAAAGGCCGTGTTACATTATCAGCTGCTGGAATCAGGTCAAACGATTACAACAGAACGTTATCAAGAATGATTAAACTGTTTGAGTTATGCTATTGTTTCATGATTGCGCTAAGCGGCATATTGCAAAAAACATGAATGAAATCATTTAACATTATTTTACAGTTATTGGCTGGGAAACGTCACTTGCTCAAGTTGATGGATAATGTTTTCTACTCAAGCCACTAAGGGGTGATTAATGCATAGTTCGAATAGTCATTGATATAAAATAAATATTTCAATATTAAGTTCTTTCTGAATAAAATCTGCAAATAAATTATTAAATAGTCGCGAATGTGGTAAAAAAATGAGTTTTCTGTTGCTTCAATTCAAGTGTAATTGAGATAATTATTACAATTATTTTTGTAATTTATTGTTCAATAAGTATTTTATTTATGTAAATAATAATTATCACTTAGACACCTTGGAGAATTTTTGATCCGGGGTTATCCCCTCGTTCCTGGAAGGAATTACGGCAAGGGTTTCGCCTCTTCTTAATCCATGTTCTGGGACATCGTTGAGCTTCAAATTTTCTCCCTCCCCTCCTCTCTCTCTTTCGTTCCGAATTTGCTCGACCTTATACGTTCGCTCGGCAACTCTTCCTTTGAGATTGTGATTCCGGACAAAACTACGGTTCGCTTAATCCTCTTGAAAAACTTCGAGTTATTTCTTCAATTCTGTAGGAGCTTCTTCTGCCTCGGATCAACGGTTCACCCTGACTTTTGTCTCTTCGCCTCTGGCCTTCGTCTCTCGCGCTATCCTCGAGCTTTTCTCCGCTATCGTCGGTGAATCGATCTTCGTCGTTTTCTTCATGCAAATCGCCCGCCGGCGCGCTGCAGCTTTTTCATTTTGTCGGTTTTTAGCTCGATATCGCATTTTACGCTTGATCGCTATCTGGAAAATTAACGGCACTTCCCTTCTTTTAAGGGAATGGGAATTTTACGCGAGAGCTTCGCGTGTACCGCTTAGAGGGGGTTCGACTTTTTTACGAGTGAGGTGAAAGCTTCCCTCAGATGAAAACGTTAGTGAATGGGGTAATTACGAGCTCGACAGAAGAGTGTACGATTATAGTATCTAAATATTTGTGAAACTTCAAAGTCAAACATATGCAGATTAAATTTAACGTATTGCGTTATAGCTAACCTGGAAGACTTTATTCTGGAGAAATTAAAATTGTGATGTTGTTACAAACTTGATAAACAGTAAAAGCATAAATATTGTATTTTTTCATAAAAAATATAAACATTTTTAAGTACGTATGTAAACTTTAAACATTTTTTATTCAGGTTAATGAGATTAGTAGCTACTGATTAAGTATCTTAATCTTACAAACCAACGAAAATTAATGTATTAGTTTCATATTACTGCCCGCCCCTCTGTAAATCAAAGTATTGGATTTAACGGGAGCGTACTAACTGGCCGTAGATGTTTGTTTGTTTCTGCGTCATTTGAATTTATGGTGAAAAAATACTCGTATAACTCCTAAACAGAAAATTTGCTAGATATTTATTTTCAAATTTCAGTGCAATTAATATTGCGCAAAGATTGATCTGATTAAAAATAATTATCAAGAGAAAATTTTGTAAATTTAGGCTTATTGTTCGATATAACGTGAAAGTAAAAAGATTAATATGCGTTAATATTTATACTGTATTGTAAGAGATTTTAAAGTGAAAATATTTCTACTCGTTAAAATAATCTTACTGTATAAATCGGGAATCAATTATTTTAAATAATAACAATTGTAACATCAGTACGAACTCTGTATTTTATCATAATTAAGCGCACCTATGGTTTAGGTTAAATCTGCAGTTAATTGAGCAGAAATTATTTGTCATTAAAAATGTATTCACGAAAAAATTATGGTTATTGAATTGTGAGAAGTAATTTCGATTCACCGTGAAAAAATATAAAAGTCGATTCATGAGAAACGAGCACTTTTTAAAATTCATTTTTATAGAATCTCAATAAATTTTATTTAAATGTAGTCAAAAGATAATTTAACTGACTTTATTCTTTATTAAAGAACGAAACTTTCAGTGCATGCAATAAAAAATTAAACGGTTTTCGAGTAGATAAAAAGTTTGAACGCTAAATTTTGATGTTCTCTTTTTACGGTAAAATAGTCTCCGTAAAACGAAAAATTTTTGGAAGTAAAAAAAATGAGCTTAACTTATGAAATTCTTTGAAAAGTTTAGTATCTAATTAACTTTTTAAAAACTTCATTAAAATTTCCTCATGAAACCGGTAATAGTTAAAACTTAGAAAAATTTCAATGACTATTTTAATCATCTCTGATACCTGCAGTGGAGGGCAAATCAGTAAGCTCGAATCCGCGTGTGTTTTCACAGAGCATAAAAGGTAAATACTAGATCAAACAAGATCAGAATTTGATTATTTTCGTCGCAGAAATAAGTATCACGCACCAAACGCGTCGCAAAATCAGAGTTCTTACGGAGCATTTAGTTGAAGGGAGAGAGACGAGGGGAGTGGAGATGGCTGAGTGCGCTGCTTCGTGAAAGCGAGAAAAACATCCTGGGCCCTTGTGTGTGTGCGCATTTCGCGGCCTGCATTATCATAGATATTGGTCGAAGCTCTCTGAACGTTGCACTCGTCTAAGGCTCTTCATAAATAAAGAATATCAGGCGACGTTGTTACCGGATTTTCCGACGAAACTCCAAACGACTGCGAGCCTCTCTCTTTCTGTGCCTCTTTTGCTAGCCTGTCAAAGCTCCACGCCGACTATATACCAACGTATGCGCCCCCGCTTCTTTTGTAATCATGAGGCTATCGCATGCAGTCTCCTCTTTGTTCACTGGTTTCGCTGGCGAGCTGATTGTAGGGTGGTTAGAGTGAGCTTTATTAAGCTTCTTATATATCTCATTTGAGGTTTGTACTAAAAATTTTGTTAGTGGAAATTTGTTGGCTGATCAACATAAATAAAATTATTCTTAATATAAATAAATGAAGCATTCATTTATTTATCTCTCCAAGTTTATTTCTAAATATGCTTCCTTTGACCTTCAAAATATACGATTTGATATTATTAAACATTGAATTGTTTAATTTTTTTCAAACTTAACAAAAAAGTAAATTAGTTTTATTTTCGAACTTAAAAATTGAAGATTTTTTAAAATCCAAGCATGGCAGTGATTCATTTTAAGTTTGCTTCAGAACTAACAAAAATCAATACTTCTATCTACGTAAATTACGGGAACTTGCATTTTCTCGTTATTGAGAAATGCGTAGGAAGAAAACCATGAAGTTCTTTTGTAATTATCCTTCAAAGGTTTCCTTTGGTTTAAATTAAAAAAATTGCAGCGAAGCGTAAAATAAAAATTTTAATTAAAATTAACTTTGAAAAAAAATGTAACACAAAATTCTTTCAAATATTTTTAAGTCCAGGCAGCAATCAATTCAGCTCGGTGGTGCAAATTTAAAGGAATTCGCGTATATAGTAGCAGGAAGTAAACAAGCGCCAGCGAATGCCCTTTTTCGGTTATTAAACGTAGACACCAGGTGTAATTTTCGGAAGCCCGTTCGACCTTCAAATTAGACGATTACAGGATGATCCCGAGATGGCCTCCGCGTGAACAAATACGCCAACGGAAGTGACGAATGCGCCGTTCAAATCGGATTGCCCTTGTGTCCTTGTGTTGGCAATTGTCTGCGTACGAACGAGCTCGTTGTATGCGCGCGTAAATAGCGCACGAAATTTTATTCGATAAAAGTGCAGTTGCACGTATACTACCAAAAACGCGTTCGTATATTTCGTTGGCAGCGAACAGTAAAATGCAGGGAAATTGATGGTTATAATACTTTTTTGTTTTCCATATTTCTTTATATTTTTTTGACATTACTTTTATAGTAGGTTTTGGTACAAGAGCGAAAATAGTACATTTCGCAACGGAGGCGGAAGCAGATTACTTCCCTCCCGAGACGTTTTTCGAAAATCCTGGGGAGGGAAAGATTCGCTTACGTCCTAGTTTCGAATAGTAAGTTTTACCTTGAGAGCCGAAAAATCGCATCGAACATGCGATTTTGAGGTTAGAGTGGTAAAATAGTACATTTCGATACAAGTGCGAGCATGAGTTTTAGCCTCGTACTGGAAGTTTGCTTAAGAGCCGGGAACGTAAAAAAGGAATATAAAGAAAATACACAAAGCACAAGAAAATACATTGAACGTATATCTATATATATGAGGCACAGCAACAAACAGCAACACACAGCAACACACAGCGAGGAACGGTGAGAAACAAGTACAGCTGTTCCTAGCTGTTCCTCCCTGTGTTGCTGTGCCTCATATATATAGATATACATACAATATACCTTCTTGTGCTCTATGTATTTTTTTCTATTCCTTTTTACGTGCCCGGCCCTTTAAGATTATTTTACCGTAGTGCTCTGAAGTTGGTCACTTCTAACTCTATTCCGTTTCTTATTCGATCCTTTCCGTTGTATCCACCAATGAATTTTTTGATAACGCTCTGAAGTTGGCTCTACGTTCGATGTATCGCCATCTCCCTTTTATAGATGGATA
>UXGC01002628.1:0-10715 GCA_900480045.1 Eurytoma adleriae
CTGTTATCGATAGTGATAAAGTACTTGTTATGGATGACGGACAGATTTTGGAATTTGATCATCCGCATATACTTTTACAAAAAGAAGGTGGAGCTTTCCAAAAAATGGCTCTTCAAAGCAATGATGCTGCTTATGAAAATCTTAAGCAAGTTGCTAAAGATGTTAGTATTAATTTTGTATTAATATAAATATTTAAGTAATTTTCAAAAATTATTTTAAAGTGTTTTTTAGGTTTGGCTTAAGAAACAAAAATGTTCTTAATAACAAATGTTTTAATTCAATTTAAAATATATTAGGTAAAGTATAATTAAATAAAACGAAGAGCTTTCTTACTACAATGTTTTTATTTAAAATAAAATTACTTCTATACTTTATATTTAAATAACATGATTATTAATGCGCAGACACATTCTTTAAAGACTAGAGAATATGGTTTTGGTCCAAATTAGTTGTTAGTCTCAAAATTTATTGAATGAAACGAAAAACTGAAGTGTCGGTATATCTCAGTCCCTTAAAACGCGATTGATCCCAGATACTGCACATATTAGTTAGTACATTTACCATCAGATGGATTGTGAGGCACCTGTCTTTCTCAATAGAGAAACTGTTGCATCAGTTTTATATCTAAACCATTAATACCTGGGTGTTATACATCAAGAGAAGACTACTGGTGCTTCAGCAAGTAACTGGTAATCACTTAACTGATTATGCAAAGAATTGTGTAATCATTGAAAATCGATTGAATTCTCGCAATCATTGTAATCGAATGTCACTAAAATTAATGAATAATCCCTCACACATTTCTTTGTAGCTTGTATTTTACATTTAAAATTTTTTAAACTATTAAAACTATTATAACTTTTAAAATATTTCTAATACATTATAAAATTCTTAATTACATCAATTTTCTGAACAATCGAAAGAGCAGATGCATTATAAAACAATTATTATTTAAAATTGATGTTATAGTCATCATTTGTTTTACGATGTAATACAAGCACTGTACTTCTATTGAATAGCAATTGTTACATAGTACACCAGGAAGTTGGAAGAAATAAAATTAGACGGCTCGTAAAACCGGTCAACTATAAAAGGCGCAGAATTCCAAGAAGGCATAGTCAGTATTCGTTTAAGATCGATTTTTGACATTCCGTCGTCACAAGCTTCGTTCCCAATGGATTTTTTTGCTGTTGGTAATATGAAATACTGGATCATTATTTTGGCTGCTTGTCCTTGCGGTAAGAAAAGCTAAAATTTATATAATTTTTTTTATCTATTAGTTGCATACTTTAAAATCTAATAAGTATCCTGTTTAATAAATCATTTAAACGTAAATTAAATTTAGAATTAAAAATCTAACAATGTGAATTAGCAATAAAAAATGTTATCGAAACTTTTGTAAATTCTAGATGCAAAAAAGGCGTATTTATTTGATTTATAAATTTGTTCTTCCGAAAAATATCTTATAAATTCCCAGATTAAATCTAGGTTTTATGTCAACTGTGATAATGATAAATCAATAATAATATATCAATAATAAGTTTTACGTCGTCATCCCAAAGTTTTTTAAAAAAAAGCAAAGAAGAAATGAATTTCCCAAAGAAAATAATGAATTTTCAAATAACAATTATCATAAACATCAAGAAACGTGGAATAACAAACGATTAGTTATGATTGTAAAGTGCTCTTTTGAAACAGAAGAAACATTTACAAAGTGTTTCGTTTAGTTTTTTTTTTTTCATTTTTCTTTCACGGCAGTTAGTATTGATTAACAAAATTATTAACATTATAAATTATAGTCTCTTCATGGGATGAACATGGATCACAGTAGTAGACAGAGTAATCCGAATCCAAAATTATTTGCGAACCTTCTAAGTAAATTAACTTTTAGGTGAGTCATTTGCCATTTGAATTATTAAAAAACTAAAACTCAATTATCTGTTGAATTCACTTCAGTTGGCTCGCCCCTTTATTTTGGTACGGGCGAAAAAACGATCTCGAGGAAAAAGATATATACGATGTACTACCCGAAAATGAAAGCGAACACGTTAGTGAAATGCTCGGCAGGTACATAATTTTCACGTCTAAAAATACACTACTTCTCAAATAATTTAACTCTAATTGAAGATCGTGGCACGAAGAAGTGGAAAAAGCGGAGAAAAGGGGATGTAAGCCTAGTCTTTTTAAAGCAGTTGCAAGAACATTTTACTGGCCTGCAATATGCTATGCCTTTCTCTATTCCATGGGACATATCGTTATAAGGTATTTCAACAATAAATTTTCCATTCACGTTGTAACTGCACTAATTCTTCTTTTTTACACAGGCAATCAATACCAATGACAATTGATTATTACACCAAATATTTTGAAACAAAACCTTCAATTTGGCATGGTCTCGGTTCGGCTAGCCTGCTCGTGCTGTCGTTCTACACTATGATTACCATACTTTTACACTGCGAGTTAAAGCTACAAGAAGTTGGAATGCGAGTAAAAATTGCCTGTTCCTGTCTTATTTATCGAAAGGTTTTGCCATAAGTGTAGCACAATTAAACGAGATTCACCTTTAGACTGTCAGAAAAACTAGACTTTGCCTATCAGGACTTCCCATATGTTTTACAGGATTTTCAAAGAGAATCGAACCCTCATCAAATGACCTGGAACGACCTTCAAACGACTTGGAAGGACACGTTTAAGGTTAAATTAAAGGTCATCATTCGAAACTTCGGCGAAAATCCTATCAACCTTGAGGCTCATCATTTTTGTTTAGGTGGTTCATTCCAAAATTAGGGGTGGGGTCCGATACTTTTTGAAAAACCTGTATATACGATAACCAACTTTTTAAGACTTTCTAAGGGAAATAAAGCTATTAAATTCCTGGCAGTGTAAAGGTTTAATGAACTCAAATAAAAACTCGTTTAACTTTCATTTTAGATGACTCGTCTGTCATGTAATGCCATGGCACAAATCGATGAAGGCCATATTATTAATTTGCTATCGAATGATGTTATCAAATGGGAACAATTCTTTGTGTATATAAATTTCGTGTGGATAGCTCCTATACAATTAATAGTGACTGCCTATATCATCGGAGTACAAGTTCAAATCGCTTCGCTCATAGGAATTTCGGCGATTGTGTTGCAAACGCTACCTGTACAAGGTCCTTATCTTCATCTTAGCTTCATTCACCTTTTAAATATATCTAATCTACATTAAAAATCTAACGAACCAATTTTTCAGGTGCGTTGAGTATAATAATTTATAAATTAAGGCAAAAAGCTGCGGTGGCGACTGACAGAAGAATCTTGCTGATAAAAGAAGTAATCCATGGAATTAGAGTCATAAAAATGTACTGCTGGGAAAAACCATTTGAAAAATTCGTGCTTTTTTCACGGAAGTTAGTAAATTATAGTAAAATAAAGTTCCAATAATGTGATTAAAACATTTTTATTATATTGCAGGCGTGAAATGAAATTTTTTAATTGGTTAGCTTTCACAAAGGCCATCTCCTTCTCTTTTTTTGTGGTAACAATGAGGAATTCATTGTTCGTGGCAATATTATCTTACTTTTTCATAGAAGGAAGATTCATGTCAACCGGAAACATTTTCGGTATTTGGAGGTACTTTATAATCTTGCAAATGACAATAAATACTTTCCTTCCCCTCACTGTGACCAGCATCTCCGAAACCATGATATCAGTTAAAAGAATCGAGGTTGCATCTTTATGTTTATATTATAATATCTAATACATTCATCAGAGTAATTGTTATTATTCAACTAATAGAGATTTTTACTACTGGAAGAAATGAAAAGCAACATCCACTATTATCCAAAAGATGATGACACTAATAAATTAAGTGTTTCTATACAAGGAGTAAATGTTTCATCTGGTACTGAATCCATCAATCCTAACGTATTATCAGATATTAACATTAAAATGCTTGATAAACAATTGTATATGGTTGTTGGACCAACAGGAGCAGGAAAAGTATCATAAACATTGATCAGTAATTCTCGAATTAGTACTGCAAAAATCTGAAACCTTTCATGTATTTTTAGAGTTCATTGTTGAAGCTGATTCTAGGAGAGTTGCAACCAAATTCAGGTACTGTTTCTATCCATGGCAAAGTATCTTATTCCAGTCAAGAACCGTGGCTGTACTCCGGTACTGTGAAGAACAACATCCTTTGTGGAGAACCTTACGATGAGGCTCGATACAAAAATGTCACGAATGTATGTGCACTCACCGAGGATTTCAATCAGCTACCGTATGGTGACAAAACATTAGTGGCTGATGGAGGTTCGAAGTTAAGTGGCGGACAACGGGCAAGAATCAACCTGGCAAGGTAAACTGATGATGAGAAGAAGAATAAAATAATAGAAAAAGATGCTACTCTAGTTTTTGTTTGTTTTAGAGCAATATACAGAAATGCTGATATTTATCTCTTGGATGACTGCCTGTCTGCAGTTGATGTTTCCGTGGGAAAGTTTCTGTATGACAAATGCTTTAAAGGTTTCTTAAAGGAAAAAACTTGCATATTAGTTACCCACAATACTCTTTATTCGGCTAAAGAAGATCAAATATTATTGATGAATCAGGTAATCAACAATTTGAAATTTCCATATCCTCAGCAATTACAGCAATATTTGTGTTTCATAGGGTAGAATTAAGTTCCAAGGATCTTTTGAAAATTATCAAGATTATGATCCGGATTCTCAGTATTTAACTGCACAAGTAAATAATAACAATACAGACATTGAAAATATGCCCGAGTGTAATGTTATGGAAATAGAAAAAAAGTATCACGAGCACGTTGAAATTAGTCTTGACAGAAAAGAAGAAAAAGTCCCAAGTGAAGCTGAGGAACTTAGGATCAAAGGAAAAATTGCAAAAATTTTATACTGGAAGTATTTAAAGTCAGGTGGATCCTACTGGATGCTTTTTGTAACAGCATTTACTACGTTACTATCTCAAGTTTTTCTCAATCTAACCGATTTTTGGGTGTCACACTTGTAAGTGTACTACTCAATTTATTGTCCTGTATTTCAGTAATTTCAAACAACATCATTTGAACATCATTTGCAAAGTGGTATACTTAATTTTTAGCTCCAAAATCAACAACACCAATTTCAGCAAATCTGCAAATGAAACAAAAGTTTCTTCTTCAACGGATTTTCCAGAAAATAGTAATGATGAAATATATATGGCACTTTATATTTATGGATTTCTAATTGCAGGGTGTATAATATCCACATTTGTAAGGACTTTATTGTTCTTCAGCGTGTGTATGAATGCAAATAAAAATATTCATAACAAGATGTTTACTCATGTATTGAGAGCTCCTTTATTATTCTTCCACGAGAATAATATAGGTAAGTTAACGTTTAACATGAAAAACACATTTATATTAAATTATCATTTTTCTGAAAAGGTCGGATCATCAATCGATTTTCTCAAGACACTGGAGCAGTAGATGATAAACTTGCAGCATCAATGCTGCAAATAATTCAAATTGTTGTAGGATTTATTGGCGTAATTATTCAAATTTGTGTAGCTAAGTGGTGGATAATTTTCCCTATGGTTTTCGTTGGAATAATCTTTGTACAAATTCAAAAATTTTATCAAGCAACTGCAAGAGACATTAGACGATTGGAGGGCGTCGGTAAATACAAAAATCAGTTTAATAAACTATTCAGTATTAATACATAGTTTTATAAAATAACCATTTTATTATTTTTATTTTTAGCTGAAAGTCCAGTTTTTGCTTTTGTTAACTCGAGCTTTTCTGGACTGTTAACAATTCGATCGCGCAATTTAGAGAAGTTAGTCATCAAAGAATTTAATAGTTTACAGAACCGACATACTGCAGCTTATTACCTTGTCTTAGCTGGAGTGACAATCTCCAGCCTTTGGACTGAATGCTTGAAAAATCTGTTGATAGCTTCTATCACTTACGGGTTCCTCTTTACCAACAGCAGTTCTGCGACAATCAACTTTATTTACATCCAAATCTCTTTGGTACTAGGAGTCATTGGGAATCTTATGAGAATGTTCACGGAAATTCTGGTCCAGATGATTAATCTTGAGAGGATGTTTCAGTTCACTGATATCGAACAGGAAGAACCATCTGAAAGTCGTGCTATTAAAATACACCCTAAATCATGGCCTAGCAGAGGACATATTCAAATAGAACATTTATATTTGAAATATTGCGGCACAACTAAGTCAGTTTTGAAGGATCTTAATTTCAACATTGAAGCTGGACAAAGGGTATAACTTTTTTTATCAAAATGAATATCAATCTAATCGATTAATAATATGTGTGTTTATGTCCAGATCGGTATAGTAGGAAGAACTGGTGCTGGAAAATCATCACTAATAGCTGCTCTCTTCAGACTTTTTGACTTCCACGGTTGTATATACATCGACAATGTAAACACAAAACAACGTGACCTGCAAGATGTTCGATCAAATATTTCCATCATTCCTCAGGACAGCTTATTATTCACATTGTCTCTAAGAGAAAATCTCGATCCAAATAAAGACTACAGCGACCAAGCAATCTGGTCTGCTTTAAAGGATGTTGGACTTGGTCACAAGTACACCTCTTTGAATATACTTCTCGATAAGAAGCAACTTAGTACGGGTGAAATCCAGCTACTTTCCCTGGCCCGTACGATCATCAAGAAGAATAAAATTCTGGTTCTAGATGAAGCTACTGCCAATGTTGACAACGAAGCAGATGTTACAGTACAAAACATTATAAAGAATAAATTTAAGAATTGCACCGTGATTACTGTTGCGCATAGATTGAACACTATTATGGATAATGATAAGGTACTTGTTATGGATAACGGCATGCTTTTGGAATTCGATCATCCGTATCTTCTTTTACAAAAGGAAGGTGGACTTTTTCAAAGGATGGCTCGTCAAAGTAATGACGCTGCTTATGAAAATCTTAAACAAATTGCAGAAGATGTAAGTACACTAATTTTTGTAATAAACTTTGAAATACATCAAAATTATGTCATTGTACTCTTTTAGGTGTGGAACAAGAAAAAGGAAAAAGCTGAGTAATTACATATTTGTTCAATGTTTTATTCAAGAAGCTCAAAGAAAATTCAAGTTGATAATGATTCTAAAAGATAGTTTAATTAGAATGATGTGTCTCAGATTCTTTATTCTATAACATTATCGAAAAAAATTGTGAATTCAAAATTTTGCTTGAGTCTTTTAGACTCCTAACTGTCATTGAAGATTAAAACTGAATAACTAACATCTAATAAAAACAATATGTTCGCGAATAAATGATTGAAATTTTCAATAAATCATAAATGAGTAAAATATAAAGTAAAAAGTGTGATGGGCGAACCAAATAAGCCACGTGGAAGAATGCGCGCATGGTACATGGAAATACCGTTGTTCTCCACCGCAATGATTGATGCTTGAGATAGGAGCACGCGTCGAACGAGGGGGAACTCCTGTATTCCCCAAAATCACGATGCCGCCTGGCAATTATTCCGAGCGGGCTTTCGCATCTGAGTCTTCACCCGGACGCACGAGTATGCGGTTTCCACTATTCACTCCCTCATCCAATAGACTTTTTCCCCAGAGGCGTATTGAACTCCCTTTAACCATTCCCCTGATCCTTCATTGCTCTCCAAATTTCTCCTCGCCAAAAAGGTAACGTTCTGGTGAAAATAAAAATTTTCATATTTACTTTTAAAAGATGAAACTTTGGTGTACCGTTGTTGATGTAATCAGAATGTTTTTTGTAAAATTTGAGTGTATTTCATTCAGTGTGGTTATAGTTATGGCATAAATTGTGAATATTAAAGTTTATCGTTTATCATACTCTCTAAAAAAAAATTCTATGGCCCTGGTAGAAAATTCAACATAAATTGACCATAACTGGTCAATAAAGAAGATGATTGACCATAAATTGATCAATTTATGATTAATTGTTTACCAGCGGGTATCATATGCTCAAAGTAAACAAATCTTTATTACAACCTTTCAATTCACTCTGAAATTGTCATAAATATTGACTTCTTCATCAAATTTCACCAGAATCTTACTTCAATTTTTTTGTTACTTTGAATTAAAATGCCAACAACTGCAAATAAAAACCACACTTTTATTCCACTTAAACTGACTATTTAAATAAACAAGTAAGATTTAGCCGAGAGAAAAGCGGAAGGAAGAAAGGAGGAAGTGGATAAAGAAGTCTGAATCGGATTTCCTCGGCGGGCGGCTATTGTGGCCGGTTGCGGCGCGTGCCTCGTGAAAATCTGGCCGATCCATCACCGGGAGGCGCTTGTTACTGGCTCCCCATTGTCGGCTCTCACGGGGCATTATTATATTTTTCGCGAGCCTCCAGAGCTCGAGTGGGTACATAATAAGCCGAGCGCGCGCTCGGGGGTTTCCTCGACTTTTCCGGTGTCCACCGGTCGATCGTCGCCGGGATTATACCGGCTTAGGGGATTATTTGTAATGGACACCGCACAATGGGCTCCAACTCGTTCCTCATCTAGCGGCCCGCTGCGGAGCTATTTTCGCTCGGCCGTCGCGTGCTCGTTCAACGTACCGGCGTGTGCTCGGGTTTGTTTTTATTGGACACGGCGAAAAGCGTGTTGTACGTGACTCCGATTTTAAAATGTTTACTCTCTAAATTTCATACAGTGAAATTTCACTAATTTTCAGTGAACTTCACTAATTTTTAGTGAATTTCACTAATTTTCAGTGAACTTCACTAATTTTCAGTGAACTTCACTAATTTTCATTGAATTTCACTAATTTTCAGTAAATTTCATTGATTTTTCAGTGCAGATCAGATCACTTTCACTGGTTTGCCCTGATAATCACTGAAAATTCCGAGAATTTCACTGAATTTTTGCAGGGTATGTATTATGTTTTTTTGAGAAGATTTTTGGGTGCTTTAATATGCAGCGACTTAAGAGTGGAATAATGTTTCGGAGCTATACATTTGTATTGGAAAAAGTAAAATAAAATTGAGACGTTAATTATGTACTTCTTGTTAAATAAAGTAAAATATAAAATTGAGCTGTAAAGACAGCTGAATTTTAGACAGCTGATTGATCGATCGCACAATTTAACGTAAATTAGTACGATTCGTATTAATTAATACCAATTAAATGCAACATTTTATCTCTTCAAGAATTAAGGATTGTTGATCTATTTTTGGATTGCGACATTATTATTCTAAAAAAATCAAAACTGCCTCTCTTAAATTGAAGTCAACGAAGGTCCATATAATGTGGATTCCTCCAGAATTCAAGAAAAGTGAGTTGATTCAGTTTGGAGTACATCTGATATTTGATTGATCAATTCTGATTTTGCAATAATTACCTACAATAATAAAACTGTTTTGTAATAATCTATTATAAATATCTTTCTTTTGATACCAATTAGACTTAAAAATATTGATTTTTGTGCTCGTGGCAAGCAAATAAGGTCAAGAAGTTTTTTTACTATTGTTGTTGGAGGCCCACGCGACTGAAATGTGAGTTTACAACAGAGGGTTCCAAAATTTTAAGATTATTTTTAGGATATATTTTTCTCCAGTTTAAGTGGATCAGAATTTGAAAAAAGTGAATTAAATATTTTTGGTGTGACTTTAAAAAAAAATTAACAAATTTGCAATAATCTACTTATTTTCACATATCGATTTATAATTTAAATATAAATTTAGATCTAAAAGGATCTTAAACAAAATTTTATTTATTAAAATTATTTTGCAGTTTTAAAGAAAAGAGTAACAAAGTTACATATTAATAGGACCCAAAAAAAAACTAAGAGCTTCATGGGACCAAATTTTAAAGCATGTGAATGAATCGATTAACTTCGTCCAACACAACGCGTAAATTGACATAATCGTAGGATACGCTCAGCTTAGGGCAATTAATAAGACATTTCAAGGGCATTTCCCCGAAGGCGTTGCTTAGGGGGGACGCGCCTTCGGAAGGACTCCCGTCCATTGTGCCTCAATTGAGGCTCGTTCCCGAGGTGCGGGGGTTGCGTCGCCGGCACCAAATTGATTCAAATTGTCCGAGTGGAAGCGGGGATAAATAAAAAAATACGCGCGCCAGGCATACGGGAGCATTTTGCCCCGTTACCTGGACCGCGGAGGAAGAGAGGCTCGCGGTATCGAAGTCTATTAGTGCGCCCCTATGCACGGGCTCGCCGCTGCAAATCTCCCGGATTCAGCCCTTTTTTTCCACCGATGTTTTTGTGTACGAAAATCGATGTGGGAGCTCTATACGGATCGGAGGGAGCGCGGAAGCGACTTCGAATCTGGAGGATTTTCTCAAGGAGTCGCCTGGGAGAGAGGAGCTAATATACGGGAAGCGAGCGAGGAGTTTCGGAGGTATTGAGGACCAAGCGTGAGAATCACAATGTGGGCGTTTTTATTGGTTTTTTATTTACTTTGTTCGATGCTTTCGCAGTGGCTTTTTTATACGCTCTGTTCGTTAGGGATGATAAAGTACCTATTTATTTAAATTTTAAATGAGTCATCAGTTTAAATTTTTAATTCTACATTTAAAGTTTCAGAATGTGGAAATATAATTTTTCACTCGATACTAAAATTTACTCGAGAGTAGAAAAATTGAGAAGAATATCATGAAATTGAAGAAATTTAAGCAAATTTAAGTAGTTTTTGAACTTTTTGAAATATTTTCTAAAATAATTATAATT
>UXGC01002629.1:0-10712 GCA_900480045.1 Eurytoma adleriae
CCAATCAAATTTCAAATCTCCACGTCAAACTGACCAATCACAATCAATAGAGGCTTCACTTTTCATCATTCTCTTTTGTAGTAAGGATTCTTCTTTTCCATGTGCACTGAGAAAATAGTTAAGAAAAATTACTGATTGTCTAGAAATGAGACGATCCAGCATGAATTATATTGCAACTATTCTAAACTATTTTGTATTATTTCGTAATGGTAAAATAATAGTAATTGAATAAAGTGTACTGATTTTCCCAAAGTTTTATATACGATCATATATGTATAGGGCGCTCCATTTATTTTAGAAAAAGATAGACTTTTGTTAATTAATTTTTTTTCCAGTTGTAATAAAATAACAAAAAAACTCTCAAAAAAACTATTGAAAAAATTAGCACAAACATTTCTATGTGGCTATATTGAAATAGTAAAATGTATATAGCAAAATTTACTATACACTTTATTACTTTTACTATAAGACAATTACTATAATTTTCTAGTACCTGACTCTATCGACTGTAGAAATAATTACAAAAAATATTATTAAAATTATAAAATTCGAATTTTCTGTAAAATTTTCTGCCTCATAAATAGCACGCAGCGAGTGGCGCAAGCTTCTAAATGCTTTCCAAAAGAAAAAGCAACAATTTCCCTCCCACCCACGCACACACACACCCATACATATTCACACACACACACACACACACACTCGAATAAAAAAGCTGCACCTCGCTCGGTGGTCGTAGTTATCACGTGCCAAAAGTCCAAGCGACGATAGGATATATAATATCGCCGTCGGGCGGGCGGGCCATTGTTCGCGCGGCGACGTAGACCGCGCGAGCGCGAAGTGCCATTCGGCGCTGAGCGCGCGGCCCCCGCTATATCGTGTCTTGGGAACGAGCTTTTTCCCGCCGAGCCTCTCGAATTCGCGCTTGAATTACGAGGCTCCGGGGCGGCTATTGTCCCCCCCGTCCTCCTCCCTTTTTTGCATGCGAGGCGCGACAAATTTTTTCTAATGGCTTGTTTTCCTTCCCCGCGCGCCTCGCGATTTACTGTTATTTCCCCCGTGCTTCTTTCTCTTCTTTTTTCGTTCATTGCCGTACCTTCTGACGTCGTTTTTTATCGGGGAATTTTCATTTCGCTCCAAAGTGACGCTAACGCGAAAATTGACGAGGCTGTAATTGCCTTTTTATTATCGCGCGCGATCGATAAAACGGCTATCCCCGCTAGTTGTAATTACCCGTAATTATTTGCGCGATTTGAATTTCGCGATAAGGCGTTTAGTAGTACGGTTTAATAGTCTTCTCTCGTTGTTTTTAACCGAAGTCGGGAATTATTTGTAAGTTTCGTTAAGTATCGTATTAAAAGTGTAAATTAACGCCGCGGAGATAACGTCAAGTTTGTAAATGTTAATAGGCCGAAAAATTAGAATTTTCCAGGTTTTTCTTTTTACGAATGTCCAGTAATCGTAATGATATTTAATCGCTTCTATTAGAATCAACGAAAACGAGCATGAACAATTTCATTAAAATCTAGACGGATTTGCATTCTACATATCGCATCGAAAATAAAAGACAACATTTTTAACCATTAGTATACATTAGGCCGGAGCGAGCCAAGGAAAGCTTCAAGATTTTCTCGTCTCGTCTCGACATAAAAAATTCTCGTCTCCACAAAATTTCTTGATTTTTTTTGAAAATGTCGGTTTTTTTCGAAAATATCGATCTGTAAAAAAAAAATACCTCGAATGCGATCGAGAATTTCGGTTTTTCCAGTTTCGATCTTCACTAGATTCTAGTTGCAAAAAAATACCTCGAATGCGATCGAGAATCTTGATTTTTCCAGGATCTCGATCTTCACAAGCTCTCGATTAAAAAAACGAAAACAATTTATTACTTTGTCTGATTTTTTTTAATAAGCCAGCGAACTGTGCGAATCATTTGTATTTAAATAAATCGCTTAGAAAAATTATGTTTTTGTTTTTAAATAATTTTTTATACTTTTAGTAAAACATCTCGAGTTATCGAATTTCTTCAAGGTTCTCGATTTTTTCGAGAAATCCCGAAAATTTCGAGATTCCAGATCGCAACGACAATCTCGAACATATTCGAGTCTCGGTCAAATCTCGCACAGGCCTAATGTACATACTTTTTATATTGGTCTAGAAAATTAAGCATCTGAAGATTACCAAGGCACTTAAAACTAATGTTTGTTAAGTAACGCAAAAAACTTACTAAAAATTGTTTTAGGTGGAAGACATGCATTCTTGAAATATAAATGACATTACCATAATCCAAGGAAAAATTATAGTTTTTCTAGTCGAATTATGATATTTCTAGTTAAATTACAGCAATTAATTATAGTCATTTATAGCCATGATTCTCTTATTTTTATAAAAAAAACTAGTAGCAATTTATTTTCATATTGCAAGTTATCCTGTACTCAGAAATTTCAAAAACTTATTTATTACCTTCCCTCTGCTCACCCAAACCCAAAAAAAAAACATTAATTCAATTAAACTAATTAATTACCACCAGTTCCATAGCTAACAAATCCCAAAAAACAAGTTACCCAACATCGAGTAAAAGTCACACGACCGCATTTCCACTGCCTTATTCTCCAAACCGATAAAAAAAAGCCGCGAGGAATTGCCGGAGCAATTAAAAAAAAAAAGCCGGGGGCCTCGCGTGTAAATAGCAGTCGGGGAGGGCGAATGTCGTCCCGCGATAACTATCCCGGCAATTGTTCGGCGCCGCGGCGCCTCGCAAATTGGCTCGCTTTCGGAAGCCCGTAATTACGGGCGGAGCGCACACCCGGGAAGTCGCGCGCGCGCGCAAAATCGCCGCGGGAATTTTGCGAAATGGGGATCGCACGCGCGCGCACCTCGCAAATCTTATCATTCGCCCGATTAACGTTTCGCTCGGTCTTCTTTCACCTTTTTTTTGCGAAACACGTAGGCGCTCGGGAAGTTCTCAGGAATATTGCGATTGTGCGTAGGGGTTGATCGGTAGGTTGTTTTCAAAAGAATAGTTTTTTCATTTCATTTTGAAAGGTTAAGTTGCAAGAATATGCAAGATTCCTGCAAACTGATGATCACAGTGTATAAAAGTTGAATAAAACATCTTTACTAAAAAAGAGAATGACGAAAAGTGAAGCCTCTATTGACTGTGAGTGGTCAGTTTGACTTGGAGATTTAAAATTTGATTGGCTTACAAATTGTGACGTATTGTGACGGAAATTTGGCGCGAAATTTTTCTTATTAAAAAAGAGAATGATGAAAAGTGAAGCCTCTATTGACTGTAAGTGGTCAGTTTGACTTGGAGATTTAAAATTTGATTGGCTTACAAATTGTGACGTATTGTGATGGAAATTTGGCGCGAAATTTTGAATCACATTTTAACATTTTACATATACCGCGCGCAAACCGCGCATGTAGACTTCTAGTATTTTTATAATTTAAAATAATACAAATTCACCATTTCCTTATTTGTTTCAAAACTCAAATCAAAGTTTATTCTGGTCTCAACTCATGGCGCGACAAAAAATCTCACCCGCATTCAAAGCGCAGTTCCTTTAAAAAAATCCTCGACTCATTTGCATGCGTGGACTTCAAAATCAGGCTTCCAAGAGCCGCTCTCGTCTCTTTCATCGTCGCCGGTAATCTCCCGATCGCGTTGTCGAGCCGTAAGAAAAGGAGACGGACGCCGGCATGCGTTCGGTAGGATCGAATTTGTCGCGTCCCGCGAGAGACCGGCCGAGCGGCCGGAGGGAGCGGGAGACGAGGCGACGCGGGCAGGCGCGTGTCGCCCGGCCCCGAATGGGATTCTTAATTAATCTTTGCGTTTCCATTAGGATTAAGGTTATTGGTTATCTGCGCCCGACGTTTATACGGGCGCGCCGCCCCGATTGGACGCGGATTGGATTCTCTCCGCTGGCTTCCTATAGCGCGCCTCCTCTCCGCTCCCCCATTTTTTTTTAATAATTACTCTGATCGAGGAGTTACCGTAGGAAGCGACTTCCATTTTTCTTTTTATTTTCCTCTTTTTTCTCGGAATTTTTCAAAAGTACTAGGGGCTTCGACACTCGAAAGTTTCGCGCTGCCCTTCACTGTTTTATTCGCAACGTGACGATAACAATTTTTGGATTTCGTGCGCTAAATCGACATTTATCAAAAAATTAGATTTAATGAATTTGTTGTGAAATAGTATTGCGAGTGTTTAAAGAAACTCATATTTGTTGAAATCACGGTTGAAATTCTCGTCGAAAATACTGAATATAGAATTTTGCCTTCTCGAAGTAGCTAGTTGCCTACGCGTTTATCGAATTGTAGTTGCGACCAACCTTCCTATAAACTACAGTGGAAAATTATGAACTCCATTTTTAACTAGGCTTTTTTCTGCTCATTCCGAATTTGCAATGAAAAACGCGGATTTTTATAAAATAAAATCAAAGACCTTCAAATAACCTTGAGAGTATCCTTCATGGTCAAATCCATGGTCACTGTTGTGTTTCCTTTTCGAAAATGTTTCTGTTCGAGAAGTTTTTTCAAACAATACTCTCAAAGCTAGTCGAACTTCGAGTGATGTTTGAATTTTTCAGTTTTCTGTAAGATGAGAGTGCATTACCGGAATGTTATCTATAGGTGGATCTTTTAAAACGGGACACCCTGCGTATTCTCAGGTATCGGATTTGGTCTTGTTATTGCCAAATATTATAAATTAGTAAATTTTCAAATTTCGGGACAATGAAAAATCGCATCCGATGACGGAAATCGCCAATCAATATTTTGCTGACACGATAGAGTTATGACTGTTTTACTGAGAGAGAATCGAGCTTCACCCTTTTTTACGAGGCTTGGAATTTACCGTTTTTTTCAGATTCACGCGTGCGAGGAGGATTCCGTTAGGAGCTCATGAATAAAAGCGGCGTAAATAAGCGAGAAGTGGCTCGGTAGGATAATTGAAAGGTAAAAGCTGCACACGCGCGAGGATAATTAATTATTACCAAAAAACGGAATATCCCATGCATACGTAAGGAGCCGAGGTGCAGCGGTTTCGTCGCTAGAGGTTGAAACGTTTTTCGTAAAGCTAAGAATAGTATTTGCGACACCCACCTGAGGCTAATAATAAGTAGCTCGTTGTGGCACCTGAAAACTTTTTTACTGGACGATTAAATTGTGTTAATGTCTTAAAAATACATTTTGAATTAAGGGTGTAACGTGTAGACACTGTTTTAACAAATTTTAACACTGTCTTGTCTCCTTAACTGCATTAAATTTGACACAAGAGTAAGGGAACATGTTACAAATTTATTTTGAATAGTGCATTTTTTATTTATTTGTACTACATTTATAGTTCGCGACTCAATAGTTGATTGTTTTTATTATAACTAATGCTAATGTGAGCGAACAATCAAATTAATATAGAAAAAAAATTAGGAGATTGCCTAATTCATAGGATGCAGTGCACGTGTGCAGACACCTTCGTGCAACTGCAAATAAGCCTTTGGGCATTCGAGAAATAAAAAAAGGAGTCGAGGATGCACGACCGCTTCTTAGAACGTATTTCGCGGTTATTTGCCAGCCGAGGGGACTTTCGGCGCCAAAAGTGGATTTCTGCATTTCTCAGTCGCAGAATAAATGTCATTGCTCCGGGTCGTTTTCGGACTTTGACGCCTCGATAATTTGTAAGGTTTAGGGGCCTCGTGCACCGGAGTATTCGAAAATTCATAATTCTATCTTCGAAATTGTAGAAATAACTTCTAGGCAATTTAGAAAATAGTTAGAGACATTTAATTTTTCTTTTTAAACATAAATACATAAAATAAATTTCACGTATGATCCGAAATAGACAGAGTAAAAAAAGTTATCATTTAAAGCCTACGTTTTTGAAAGCCTCAATTTATTTATTTGCTATTTATTCCTAGTGAATAATTTAATTAATAATTTAATTTTGGGTGGACTGTTATTTTAGAATGATTTGCTACATTGCCTGTGATGCAAATGCTAAACTGTTACTTTTCTTATTATTAGTTTTAACGTTCATTGACTGGGATTTTGCGAGAGTGCAATTTTTTGTAATAAATGTTTAAACTAATTAGACTATGATTTAACTACAGTACTGTTTTACTAAAAAGACTCAAAATAACTGATCCTGATAACTCTTCAAGTTGAAATCAAGTTATAGGATTTCAAAAACTGACTTTTGTTCAGGGAACCTTAAATTTTTCACCATGATCTTCATTTTAGTGGTTATTTGAAGGTTTTTGTTTTTTTTTATCAAATTTTACGTTGAAATATACAGAGCGTCCCTTATATATTTCTAACATCGTTTAGTAAAAATTAATATTTTATCAAAATCAGATTGATGTTTCTTAAGAATCACAGTGCATCTACCTTATCCGTTAATTATTCATTAATGATGATAATCTGAAATTCAGCAATGAAAAGTCAATAGAGTGTAAAGAACAGAATTCCCAAGATCACGCAAACTATTTCTCCGGCGACACCACTTCGCACCGCAAAGTCTCCCACACGAGGAAAGAGGGGGACGCGCCTTAATGAGGTGTGACACGGGGGCTGCGGGCGAGCCTAACGACTAGCCGCAAGTGCTTCGCAGCCGGTGGGGTATCGACTGAAAAAATACAAATATCACGCGTACGCGTGCAGTCGTAAGTGCCCCGTCAGAACCGCAGACTCGAGTGGAGCGTCAGGCGTTTAAAGCACGAAGCTCGCGCGGCTCGAATTAAGGGATCCTCGCGCACCCTCCTACGCACGTGCAACGGGCGCGCCGCTGACCCTGCGCCGCAACAATGTTTTGCTGCCAGCGGGGACGCGTAAGTGGATTTGTAGGTGCTCCCAGGGATGGTTTGAGGGGAATCGGTGATGTTGGGGTAGTTGATTGAGCAAAATTGTTGTCTTGCCTTGGCGTTTTTCGACGATTAAGAAGAATCTGTTTACTGTCTTGTTAGGAGTTAGTCTAAATGCTGAGGAGAGTATTAGAATTAAGTTTGTTCCGAAATTCTTAGGAATACACAGTTTGATTGTCGCATCAATCAGTTAATGCGATGACAAAATTTATGATTAAGGTTTTATTACTTTAAGAAATGTCAAATCGTTCTGTAGAGGGATAGATAATTGACGATGAAAACAGTAAACACAAATATAACCACGAATCTAAAGTGGTATATGCATGGTGATACTTATTCTTAAATTACGGAAAATTTTATAATGACATTTTTAACATAAAGTTTTTACTCAACAAAATAATTTTATACATATTATTATTCCATTGCATTAATTACTTTTATTTTTATGAAATATTTTGGAAAATTAATTTTTTAACGTTTTATTTTACGACAAAAAAGTTGCTTTTGCGTTGAGTGTGTAGTGGTAGTGGAGGATGGAGGGAGGAACGAGGAAGCGCAAGAGCGTCACCGTTACGGTATTTATGCCCGTGCGGGCGCTCCAATATCCCAAAATTAAAACTCGCCGGGGAACGATATTGCAAATCATCCATGCGAATTTTGCACAATGTGCTAGTGGGAAGAAGACAAAAAACGCGCGAAACAGGTGCATTAAATTTCTTCATTTCTTTTAGCGCGAGATAGCGTAATATCGTAAACATTATTTTGTCGATCGATTCATCAAAATATGTTTTCAAAATTGTTGCTTGTTATACAAAATTTTTTAGCGACAATTGTTTATTTCGGAGAGGCATGTCGATAGGATGTATCCCTTTTGAAAATAATACATTCAATAAAAATTTAAGAATGTGGCTACATGATTAGTTAAAATCAGTTTAAAAAAAATTTAAACGTCGATCTGTTTTCTTTTTAAGTCCTTAAAAAACTGCGTTTCCACCCAATCAAGATTAATTTAATTTCCACTTAAATTAATGATATTTATCACCTACTCGGTAATAAATTTCAACTACCCAAGTGATTTTGAGCGAAAATTCCGTTAAGCCTTGACAGATCAAAGGTGAGCATTCGCAGGCCGTTAAGCAAATAAGCGAAATACGGCCGGGTGATAGATAGCCCGGTGCTCGCTCCGGATCGAGACGCCGCAAGATAGAAGCGAGAGTTACGGGTGAAATAATGAAATCTCGGTGGGGCGGTTCGACGGGGGTCGACCCCCGTTAAGCCTCTCTCGTCGCTACGAGGGACTAAGAATTTCAATCTGCGGCCACGAGTGGAGAGAGGGACGTCGAGGACCTCGGCGGCCGGTGACGAAGGGGGTCGGCGAAAAGATATCGCCCGGCGTAGACGTCGGCCCTAGACGACGCCCCTTGCGGTCGAGGGGGTCGGTCGCCTGATTTCCTCTCCGCCTAAAAAATGATCCCGCGCCCCCGACAATGCGGCTGAGGGCCGCGAGCGCCGACGCACCAGTCGCCCCAGATTGTTTTCTGCGTTTCGGGGGATCGAAATCTCTCCTTTCTCTCTTTCTCGCGCGTGCCCGGCGAATTCTTCTGGACGCCTTTCCTTTTTTTTTCGTTATTAAGGAGGGGAATGTTCGAATCCAGAGGAATTCAATTATAGCCTGCTTTTCGTTGTTATTAATTTTATGTATCTTGAATTTACGCGGGATTGGGAATGCCTGCTACTTGCTGGCGGAGATTTTTCAGCGAAATGGAATGGATAAAATTGTTCTTCTTTTCTTTCTCTTTTCAATCTGAGCGCAGAGCTTCTGATATTGCATTCTATACATTTTTTTAGTTTTTTGCGTTTTTTTCCTGATTGTTTTCATTTTGTATTGTAGATTGGATAAATATTTTGTACTATAATTGTGCAATTTTGGTATAAAATTGCATAAAAATTCCGAAAAATATTCAAAGGAAGATTTAGTGGTTTAAAGGGTATTTTCCTAGACTTTACTTATTGTTAAACCTATAAATATCAAAAATAAATGTAGCAACAATTTTACCTAGACAAAAATATGGATATCATTTAATATAGTATTCTTCATACTAGAAGATTTTATCATTATAATGTGATCAATACAATTACTTCAGAATTATCTTATCAAAACATCCACGGATTTCTCAAGATTTTCACATAGATTTCCGCAGATTTCCACTGACTTCCGCAAATTTCTAAAGTTCCTTTCGGCTACCATCATATGCATGTACTAGATTTAAACCTCTTAATTGATTTTACAAATATTTTTCTTTTTTCAACAAATTTCTTACCATCGTATATGTAGTTATTTTTTTAGATTATTATAAACACTGTATTAAATCTTTGCAAAAATGACTTATCTGAACTTATGTAAGAGAGCAAAAGCTTTTCAAATGGCCTAGAAAATCAGTAGAATTACCTTATCTCGCTATACCTGCCTCAAATTTCCAGTTAATAAAAAGTCAGCCATGATAGCATTTATTAAATTTTACGATTCGGGTAATCTAAAATTTGTATATCTTTGTATCCTAATTTTCTAAAGGTAATTTTTACAAGTCAGTATGATAAGGATATATATTAACAGCTACTGTAACTAATTGGTAACGTGTGAAAATTGTTCATATTTAAATAAACAGATTCAAAAAATAGTTATGCCACTAAATTAATTGGAAAGTTTAACTCAGTCAGGATCCCTTATTAAGCGTCAACGGCAAAATGAAGCGCCGTTGAAGATTTAGACGGCGTCTTCTTTTGTCAAATAAATGTTTTGTACCGTCGAATGGAATTTGAGCTAGCGGTCGCCGATGCAGGCGAGGCGGTGGGGTATAAAAAAAAGTCAAAAAAATCAATCTTATAACCGCGGGACGGACGTGCTTGACTCTTCCTTTGTCTTTTGCAATATCCGCGTCTATACGGCAATTCGGTCGTAGCCGCGGCCTCTCCTCTTAATTGGCTCGTTTTCTATTAACTCGAGAGAAGATCCCGGGGCTGCTTTTGAAATATTCCCGCCGCTAGTGAATTATTTCATGCCGCCAAGTGCTTCCGCGCTGCGAGGGAAAATGTATAAATGAGTCGGGATCGATGGGGTGGGAGGGGGAGGCGCTCCTCCCGCCTCGTGGTCTTTTTCTTGCTCCGCTGTAAAAGAAGACCGGACGCCTTTGACGCGAGAAGACGCAAATTAAAGCGCCGGTCGCGCGGGGTTAAGAATGTTTATTTGCCGCGGGAGAAAGGCACCGGCTTCGCCGCGACAATGTTGCGAGCCAGGGGGCGCGGTCATTGTTCGCGATAATTATGATTCTCAAACATTTATACCTTAATTAATTGCCTTGTCGCGCATAACCCAGATTCTACTTCTTTAACAATTTCATTTTAATAACTGTAGTGCTGAGATAAAGATATTAAGTACGATACTTACAATTGGAGGAAACTTCTTATTTTCTTAATCAGTATGCCATTCCGGATTCAGTTATAAACATTTTCTTATATTAAGAAATTGTCAAACATGAAAATCGTTTTTATTTTATTATTGCAACATTATTTGATATTGCACTAACGTAATTTAAGGTAGTTTTCCAAAATTTGGAAAGATGAGACACGTCAAATAAGAATTTTTCTTATCAATCTGAATAACGATCCATACACGGAGAGAAAAATTGTAATAAAAATTAGTATGCTAGTCTACAAAAAGAGGTACAGAGTCGGCCTATGCGTATTTATAGTATGTCAAATACTAAAATTTAATATTTTTAAATACTAAAATTTGATATTAATCGCACATTTTAGTATTTAAGAATACTAAATTTTAGTATTCTACATATTAAAAAT
>UXGC01002630.1:0-10708 GCA_900480045.1 Eurytoma adleriae
GTGTTCAAGGGTTCAGGGTTCAACGGTTCAAGGGTTCAAGGGTTCAGGGTTCGCTGTTCGAGGCTCATGGGCTCGGGTTTCACGGGTTCGGGGTTCGGAGTTCAAGGGTTCAAGGGTTCAGGGTTCTCAGTGTTCGGGCTTCAAGGGTTCAGGGTTCAAAGGTTCGGAGTTCAAGTGTTCGGGATTCAAGGGTTCGAGGTTCAGGGTACAAGGGTTCGGGGCTCAGGGTTTGGGTTTCAAGGTTTCAAGGGTTCAAGGTTCAAGGATTCAGGGTTCAAGGGTTTAGGGTTCAAGGGTTCAGGGTTCGAGGGTTCAAGGGTTCAGGGTTCAACGGTTCAGAGTTCAAGGGTTCAGTGTTCAAGTGTTTAAGGGTTCATGGTTCAAGGGTTCAAGGGTTCAAGGGTTCAGGGATCAAGGGCTCATGGATTCGGGTTTCATGGGTTCGGGGTTCGGAGTTAAAGGATTCGCGGTTCAAGAGTTCGGGTTTCAAGGGTTCAGGGTTCAAGGGTTCGGGGTTCAAGGGTTCGGAGTTCAAGGGTTCTGGATTCAAGGGTTCGGGATTCAAGGGTTCGGGGTGCAAGGGCTCGGGGTTCAAGTGTTCCGGGTTCAAGGGTTCGGGGGTTCAAGATTTCGGGGTTCAAGGGTTCGGGGTTGAAGGTTTCGGGGTTCAAGGGTTCGGGGTTCAAGTGTTCGGGGTTTAGGGGTTCGGGGTTCAGGGTTCAGGGTTGTCAGTGTTGAAGGGTTCAAGGTTTCTGGGTTCAATGGATCGGGGTTCAGGATTCGAGAAGTGTTTCTACTATTTTTCAGCATTTTTCGAACAGTTTGAAATACTTTATGGTGTGAGGATATACTAAATGATACGTTTGATTTAAAAATTTCTACATAGTTTTATTTTCATTATACCGATTTACCATTTTATGTATAACAGTTCAATTTATACAGAAAACTACAAATTTGAGCAAAGCGAATTTATAAAATAATGATGAATCTCTTTTTGATATATATTCTAATTGTAGCGGCCGTTTGCTTGTAGCATAAAAATAAATAAATTAATTAATAAATTTTCTACAAAATGATAGAAAATTGGTTAAAATTCTACAGTTAAATTTATGAAATTTTTCATTTAACGCACTTTTATGTAATAAAAATCATCACAAGTCAAATTGATCTATCTTTTTGCAGCAGAAATTCCGTCTTCACTACTATTTTCTTTCCATGTATGATGTAAAGAAAGAAAAGATAGCTGGGCCAGGCTACCGGCGCTCCTAGCGCTCAGCGCACTTTACTCTCCATTCCGCACGTGATCCAGTGACTTCTTACCTCGACGACAATAAGGTCAAAAATTTGGTTCGTACCGCACGTCTCTTATACCCTTTCCGAATAAGCGAACGCCTACGTTGTCCTCTCTTTCCTCCTCATTTCGCGTGCGCCCTTCTCACTTCCTTCCTTCCGTACCTTTTTCATTTTCTGATCAGATTTGATTCCGGCTTCAGTTCGTCGAACGATATATATCTATCTCTCTTGCTTTTCGCTTTCTCTCTGCAGCATTCTCGGAGGATGATGAAAAGCTGGGAGCAAGCGAGCGAGTACGGAGGATTCACTCTGCAGCTGAATGGCCTTTTTTTCGACATGATTTATACGCGGAATTTTATTAATATAAATGTTCCCCTCTAAAATATACTCCCGGTATTATTCTTTTTCCTGGTCTCCTCGGTTAAAAGCCTGGATATTCGAAGACTGCATAAATGTCGATTATAATTCTTTTTCGATGCCACTGCAGCGACTGCACCTGAAATACTTTTATGGTCATTTTTATCTTGATTAGGTTGATGAATAATGCTCGAAATTAAAGAAGATACTTATACTGGATAATTAATTCTAATTCCTTAATAAGTCAGATCGATTAAGATGGATAGATAAAACTGTTTTTCATTAAGCTTATGTTACCTTTATAGCACTTTAACCTCAAAATCGCGACTAATGCGAATTTTCGGCTCTCGTGCTATAAAATATTGTTCGAGACTGGTGTATAAGTGATTATCTAAATCGTGCGATTTTTCGTTCGGGCGTAAACCATCACGAGAGGTAAATAATCGTCTTCCGCATCCGCGTCGAGAAGTACTATTGTAGTTGAATTCAAAGTACACCGTAAATTAGTGTTCTATGTAATCTAATTTGTCCTTAAAGTGAACGTAAACTTGGCCTAATGGGGTCGAACGGACAGTGGTTTCAGGCGAGCTCAAAAATGATAAGATATGTAGACAAACAACGTTATAGTAAGCCTGTATGTAACCATTGCAATTGCAAATAACAATATGCTTATTTCTGAAGCTTTTAATTATTAAATAAAAAATTTTACAATCGCTTTGTCGATTGCGAAAAATCTTGATAAAACGATTAAAACGATATTTTGCAAACGTAGATTGAATTTGTATATTCATGCAGTAGACTATTTTTAATATCTATAATCCTTTATTTATTTATATATTTTATTTCATACCACGTCTTATAACAACAGTAAAAAAATCATTTTTAAAAAATACAGGGAAATAAATTCTTGAAGGCCTGTAACATTCCAAGATGAGAAACACGTTACCGTCTTCTCTGGTAGGTGCTATTGGCTTTCAGCGATTAATCACTGCCAAGTGAAGCAGTGGCGCGCGCATGTAGTGCGCACAGAAAATGTGAGAAAAAAATGTAAGAAACGCAAAGAGGAGGCGTACAGACATATACATAACTAATTCATACTCTGTTGCAGTCTGATATGCATGAATAGACTACGGGACTTTTTTACTTGATAAAAGAAAAATAAAAGAAAAAGAAAAGTGTCTGAACTTTAGTGAAATGAATTGTAAAATTCAAAGCTTTTCTTGTCGAAAATTACCTTTTCAGTAGTGCTCTATGGCAATTCACCACCACATATTTCTCTATTTCCATTACATTCTTTTTTTTATATATTTTTAATAAAAGTATATTAATTTTATACGGAAGCACAATGTAATTAGCTGTTCTAAAACTTAATGTACAAAAAAAGAAAATATTTAATTCTTTCTGTATTTGATGATAAATCCATTTAAAATTTCTTTCAGCACTGGAAAACCTACAAAGTGAAATCCTCTTATGCTGATATAATAAAAAAAAAACATTTTTTAAATGTTCAGCAAGAGTTTCGTCCGCGTGAAGAAAATGTGTTTTAAATAACTTCAAGCAGAGTGAATGCACTCGATCGCATCTCTGTTTTGGATCTCTGATAACGAAGAAATATTCTGTAGTGGCAGCAGACAAACGAGCAGCTGAGCAGCGGTGTTGATGCGCTGGACGAAGAATTCCGAGGGGAGGCAGTGGTAACGACTGATGTCTTCGCGATATTTCACAGTGAGCGAATTCCCCTCTTTCACTGTATCCGAAGTCTAGAAATCACAGGGATGAGGGAAATACGGGCAAGGACAGGGTGGCATGAAAGCCAGCTCCGGAAACCAGCAGTGAAAAGCGATTGCGCCAAGCAAATACCCACTTTTCTCTTTGTGCGCGTAGTTGGTTTGCGAAACCAAGATAATATATACTTCTAAGCGTGAAAGAAAAGAAAGAAAAAATTAGGATCATTCGTAAAAGTAGAAGAACATCTGTGGTTTTCATCTTCTTCTCTTTTGCGTAACTAATCCGTTGAAACATAGCTCGACGTAATTCCTTCTTCATTTTACCAAGAATTAAACAAGAGATGGAAAAATAAGTAAACTCAAACATTAAAGTAAAAACAAAAAAGTCTAATTAATAAAAATTAACACATTTGAAATGGACAACAATGTTAGTTTATATTTTCTTTGGACACATCAATGAAATGCTATACCGAATAGTATTCCGTCGAGTTAGAACCTTCTACCAGCCGGTCGAGATAATACTTTTTGAAAGCGCTTTTCAAATTAGTACTTTCTTGAAGCTTCACGCTGAGATAATATCTTCCGAGCTAGGCACTCTTTTGAATTCCATTGAAGTTAATACTTTTTTTAAATCCATTTGAATTAGGACTTTCTTCGCCCCAAACGTCGATTTGCCCACTTACCAGAACGGGAGGCATCAAAATGCTTATTAGTTTTATAGTAGCAAGCGTTATTAAAAAATCATTTTTTAGACAATAAATATTGTTCAGAGGACAATCTATCTTAAACTAAATCTTTTCGAGGAATACAAACTTATTAATAAGCGAGAATACATGTGTACATATAGCGAAAAGCGGGAAAATGAAACTAGTGCCCGCGCGAATTCGTGGAAGGTGGGGTACTTTAGCCGGGTGGGAGAGCATGCGCATGGCCCTCAGGGGGAATGCTCGTGCACTCGCGTTGTCACGGCGACGTTCAGTCTCGTCTCCGCTGCTCGCACACGTTCCATCGCGAGCCTTCTTTCTCATCGCGCGTGCGTCTTCCGTAGCTTGCGCGTCAAGTTAAGCCGGTACGCTCCCGTGGAGAGGACTATTTCCGACGCAAGTGTAAAGTGAGGACATTGAGTTTACTCGTACGAGGCTTCATTTAACTAATTCTATGATAGATAAAAACTGGCAAGTTTGGAGTAGTCATGCCATGATGAACTCACTATCGATACCGTACTCGTTATTGTCATTTTCGACGCTTCAACCAAACTAACAATCACCGAGGGAAGCGGAGGTAGTCAAGAGGAGAGTACTTAGCAACCCATTCGTCTGTCTGCACGTATACGAGTGGAGCATTTCCAATAGAAGCCCGTTAAAATGTTTTCGCACACGTGGCTTGTTATCTCCTTGTGTACTCTGCTGTTAACCGGTACGCACTTTGCTTTATTGTCGAATAAATCAAGCACGCTCTCTTTTATCAAAAACGCCGAATAAGGAAATAGAGAATAGCTTACAGTAACGGAGTTTTTTATTTTAGGAACTTTATGGTTTTATCCGGCGCAAATGTTCAAAAAATTCAATTTACAAAATAAAAAATTGAACACCCGTCTGTAAAGTGTTTCTGTAAAATAAATACGGTTCAAAAGCACTCTCATGTATTTAATTAAAATTAAAATTAAAATTAAAATATGAAAATTGGGATGCATAACAAAGTTTAAATAAAATAGTAATTAAAATATTTGTTTTAGAAAAGCGGGAAATACCAAAAAGAACGTAATCAAAGTGTATCCACAAACAGGAAATCCTCATTTTAAAACTCATATCTGAACGCGTTATTTAAGTAAAAGGATATTCCGGACAATCGGTTTCTCTCATACCACGTACAAAAATATTAAAATTTTTGTTTTTTTTTTGTGTATTTGCACAACTTTTACTTTCCGGAGATGGTTATTTACGGTTGAACTGGACCTTCATCGCTACTCTTTTGACGGCTATGCAAAATGAATAATCCTCTACAAAAGTCCTCTCTTAAGTGGGATATGCGATGCATTTGCAGTTTACAGTTGCCACTTATCATGAATAAATTTTATCTAGAATTAATCGAATTGCACGTTTTTCTTATATTTACTTTATACAGTTATTGACATTTTATCAAGAGGCACGGCAGCACCTCGAAGTAAGTGTACCTTTCTTCAATGTGTAAGAAACATTTAAAAATTAATGATATACGTTTGGCCTATTATAGTTACATATAAATGCAATGAACTTGTTTTGAAAATTTGAATGAAAATTATAATTAGTGTCTACGACCCTTTTGGCACGACCACTTTCGAATGAGATGCTTCCGACTGTCGGAATGAAATCGGAGAGCTGATAAAGTCCGTGCGGAACAGCCAAGTGTTTTTGGCGCCTCTGGCTCGGTATAATTACGCTCTCCTGTGCTGTGATTGCGTGCGGTGGGCACGCGCACTAGTGCGCTGGCTAATATACGCGTCGCGTATACGCCGAGGAAACCTCACCAGATTAACGAGCCGATACACGGGATTTGACAATGTCATCATGGAGGTTCGACCTATATGCAGTATAATTCTGGTTCGCTTAAATTTTGACTGCATCTTTCTCTTCTCGCAAGCTGTTCTTGAAACGTATCAGCGAGAAAATAAAGTTGTTTGTATTACCTAATAGGTATTTAAAACTATTGTTTAACTTCTGCAGTGTATAACGATAAATCAATAATAAGTCTATAAGGAAGCCTAGGAAAAATCTAGCTGCACAATTAAGGGAACTAGGAGGATTGAGGCGCGCTACGCGCGCCCTAGGTTTTCGCCCATAACCTGATCAAATAACGTAAACAAAAACAATTGATATTCTTCTGTTTCGAGATCGAGATCGAGACGGATCTTTAAGGAAACCGATAATTCGAGAGAAAATGGCACGGCGAAATTATAATGCGGACTAGAAGGATTGAGGCGCGCTCCGCGCGCCCTAGGTTTTCGCCCATAACCTGATAGTAAAATATAAACAAAAACAATTGATATTTTTCTGTTTCGAGGTCGAGAGTGAGATCGAGATCGAAAAGGATCTTCGGGGAAACCGATAATTCAAGAGAAAATCGCACGGTGAAATTATAATACGGATAGCAAAGCAGTGACATTAATATTGCAGCTCTTCTTACCCAACCTCAAAATATATACTCTTCAAGTGATGTTTAATCAGTGAATAAGCAATAGCATTATTACGTTATTTAAATAAATCAACCTGGGTCTAGAGTTGTCATCGATGATGACTGTTGTCTCTTTTCCTTTAAGTATAAACTATAAATGTGGCAAGCAAAAATCTGTCACATCGTACGAACCAAGCACTGCGCGCAGACGCGAGCACCGTCGTGTCATCAGCGAGAATTAGATAGAGAGAGATTCCATCTAGTATTCGAGAGGCACGCAACGCACACCGAATTTCCTAGTCAGAGTGGAAAATGTTCCAAATCCACCAATTTTGTTTAGAGCGCCCCAATACTAGTAAAGACATTGAAATGCAATGCATCAGCATGGGGCACTGTTTCTGATTACTTCAGATATAAATAGAACTTTCACTACTGATATTCATTACTGGTTATTCATTATTTGTTTATGAATTTTATCATTATTCATCTATCTTATCGAATATGTTTTTACTTCTAATTTCGATAAAGCAAAATCGACCATTCACCTATTATTTTTAGAGTGTACATTGATTACTGTATTGTTTGTGTAATGAATACTCACAACAATGAAAGGGAGTTTGGACATATACAAGGATAAAAGAATTGACGTGTAATCGATACTTGTTCACCAGGAGTAGATGCTTCACATTGACAGTGTTTTTATCTTGTGTGGTAACAATAAAAAAAGTTATAATTCAAGCAACTCCGACTACATGCAACTTTCTAATTGTATGCCTTAATTAATTTTCCCTCGTGAACGTACAGAGAAAATTGAAAAGGAAAAAGCTATTTCCAGCCTTTATATTTGTCTGTTTTGCGGCTTCCTACTTGATATTGATATTCGATATGCAAAAAGAATGTATATCAACATTCTCCCTTATTCGTTTTTTTCTTTTTGACTTTGTGTGGGTTGGCTTAAGCTTGCGGCTATATCGCACTCGAGAGGGTGTTGCGACCGCAGAATTAGTCTTTCTCTCTCGGGATTCGATGTGGCTGTAATAGCAACGACGTAAAGGGAAAATCTAACCACATTAATTAAAATAAATATAATATTTTTATTTAACTAAATATTGTACTACTTTCAGAGTTAAGATATTTTTTTGAAGTAAGATATTTTTAAATCAGGTTAAGATCATTCTTGAAGCAATTTCCAACGAAGAATTTTATGGTGACCTTGATTTTGACTTTTACAATGACTGAAGATCATATCAAGGTTAACTTTCCTTTTTTGCATAGAAACCATATTTTTTACTTCAGATTTTGAAAGACCAGTACATTTTATATTCTAATATGTATTCATGGAAGACGTCCAAGTAATCTCTACGGATTAAAACAACAATAAAAGACAACAATAAGATATCTCTATTTTAAGTGTAGTGCAAACAAATTGATTTTATCAAAAGCATGCATTCTCTTGTTAACTAAATAGAGATTTTGATAGTTGCTAATTATATAATAAATGCGAACAATTTTATTTTTATTAATCAGAATAGAATTACTGTGAAAATTCTTTGACCCAGCTGTGTAACCTTAGAATTAGAAACTATAAAATTGGATCCATTTGTGCCCATTTTTTTATTTTTTGTATGCAGGGAATTTATACCTTGCAGCAGTACTTGTTAAAATTAATTAAAAGGAAAAATCTTTCTAATTGGGAGTACATGTATATAAATCTTCCTAAATGCGAGTATATGGCACTGGCAGTTTCTAATGACCGTCACATTTATATTTACGTTGGTTTCCCCATCTTCGTTTTAAGTTGATGCGAATGCGCAACCAGAACCGCAGACACATTTACTCCGTCGAAGCGCGTAACAGTGTAGTGCGTGGCTTCGACTTCGACGTATGATGTGGCTGCCGACGAATGCGACGCATTGCACTATCTTCTCTTGACTAAATTCGGTCCAGTAAATAATTTATTTATTTTTTTAGATGCTCTAATAAAATTACCAAATTATTGACAATATAAATTAAAATGAGATCAACAACTAATTTCTTAGCCAATTTCAATTAAAATAATAGCCTACTTCAGAATAATGAATAACTAATTCGATAGTAAAACATTCTTAGCATAATTTCTAGCCAAGATCTTATTTATCAGTTGTATCAACTATCCGTTGCTCGAAACACTGTATAAAATTCGTATAAAGTGTAACGTCTCAATAGTTTTTTCTCAACTATTTTACTTTCTTTTTTTACTCCTATTCTTCAGGCCGATGAATCTTGGCTGCTTTTAGAAAAGGAATTAGCTCGACACGCGCTTTAAATGGAGAACTCCCACGAAGTTCCTTGTTTAACGAAATGATGCGGTCGCAGGTAAAAAAATCACGCGTTTCCAGAATTGTGAGCGAAGTGAATGGCTGATTACTTCGTAATCGGTAAACACTGCGAGACTCAATTTGAAAGACACCGCGCCCGGCCGATGTAATCACCAGGAAAAAGACTATGGTACGACGTCTGTGACCTAAACGAGCCTCTCATTCGGCACCAAACTTTATCCTCCTTAAACTGTATATAATGAAGCATCATCAATGCTTTGGTTGTCCTGCTAACCGCTCTTCTCCGGGGAGGAGCTGTTCGGTTTCCGTTCCGTCTGCATCATCGTTGTGCTACACCAATAGCACCTAACCAGCGTTCTCTATACCTTCGCGCCTGAAATACGCTTTTAAGAACCGCGACATCTTAGATCGTGCCAAAGGCCGCAAAAAGTCGGAAAACCTTATAAACTCTGTAACGCGTCGGTTGATCTGGCGGACGGTTGAGAAATGAAACTAACACGTTGAATTAAAATAATAATTAATTTACGTTTATTTAAGCAGGCCTTATGGCCGATATTTACAGAAATAAAAGGGGCGCCAGCCCCGAACTTTCGGAATCGCGACACTCGCCGATATCGTTGTCGCGTTTGCTCACATACACACACCCGGGGCATTGTCGCGCTTTCGCGCACACGCACACCCGGGGCGTTGTCGTCGGAAAGGGAAAGGAAAAGGGATGCAAAGGGACTCACCGTCACCCACGCTGGTCTTTCGCTGCTGCACACTAATCGAGGAGGGGGAGGGGGAGGGAGCCGGTACTAAATTTCTCGCTCGCTCGTCCGCTCTCACCGGGGGCCTCACGGAATGCCCGACCAGCCCGACGCGCACGCCTCCCCTCTGCTCGAGGTACAAGGCGACCGCCATGCTCTTGTGGCGTTGGCGTGCCTCCGTGCCTTTTGACAGGCGAGTATCTTCTGCTCGAGCAAATGCTGGTGTTGAGTTGTACCGATATTGATGTGGTCCACGACGTCCTCGCGGTGCTCCAGGACATCCAGGACGTCCTCGGGTAAGCTTAACACTCGTTCCGGATAACCAAAGCTGTCGGCTGATTTCGGCCCTTATTCTGTTTCCAGGTGACTGACAGGAGAGTAGCGGTGTTCCAAGAGAAGCAGAGAGATATCCCCAAGACTGCTGGTTCCTCCGAGTCCATCAAAAGTGTTGGGATAAGTCTTTGCCTTTCAAAGTAAATTATAATTAGTGGCAACATAACCTCGCTGCCTGTATCCTCATTCCTGTCTCATGCTCCCTCTATCACTTGCATCTTCTCTTCCTAACTAGCTGCTTTTCCTTATAGGTGCTCTTCATTGTCAGTGCATTAGTCCAGCTGCTTTCGTCCCGCTATTGCTCCAGCTGTCGAGACTTCAAGAGCTCTCCTCGACTTCCTTGGCAGATAAAGATCCTGTACAACGGTTCCAGGACTCTGGTGTGTATAGTGAAAGTAAGGGTGGAATTATGTGAGGGGATAGGTCCATCTATGGGTTTTGAAGGGAGTGTATGCGTGCGCGATCTCAGTATAAGTCTCGGTAGTGATTCAATGCTCTCCATGGTACTCGCTCCTAGCTTAGACTCCATGTGAGGGCTTGACGGTTATGTGTCACACCATGATTTTAGCTAATAGGGGCAATTAACGAGGGATCTGACATGCAGTAAAACTGCCATGTCACAACTCTTACTCTGATTTTTCACAAAATTCCTGACTGTCTCCGCCGAAAGATAGCTACACGATTCCCTTATAGTATCATGTCGGCCCTTATCAAAATGTCCTGCAGGACAGTCCTGCACGGATTTTCGCGAAATGTCCTCCAGGATTTCCTGCAGGAAATC
>UXGC01002631.1:0-10705 GCA_900480045.1 Eurytoma adleriae
CACGGAGAGAAATTTGTAGCAATAATTGCACGGAACACCACTATCCGAAAATCGTAACAGCGGCTGTAAGAAAAATCGTACCGGGTGATGCGTTCATCGTACCGGGTGATGCGCTCGTTGCATGGCTTAGCGCAAAAATCGCACCAGTCGCTTGGGAATATTGCATCGACAGCAGCGCCCCCTTATCGCTAGCGGTTCCGTTGCTATTATTGCTTCAAATTTCTCTCCGTGGATCACTCGATCATCATGTCTTATTATCTAACTCACACATTTTGTATCTTTTGTCCTTATTTTTCGTACTCGTTTATCGTTGAAGGACAACTTTCTCTGGACGAACGTATTTTTTCGCTCAGTTTCTACAACGTATAATATACATGGTTGATCCATTTACAAGCGGATTTTCAAGTCTGTCTTATAAACACGCAACTAATTGGCGCGGAGCTTTCAAAGTTCTGAATCTCAAATAAAAGAAAATTATAACGATAAGAAAAAAATGAAAAGAAATTTGCGAAGTATGAAATTTAGATTGATAATTATGTCCACTTCTTATTCTTTTAAAAACAAGGAATTTATCTGTTCGCCTGCAGTCCTTTTATCCATATAGTTCCTCGGAGTCTTCCTGCACTCAATTAAGATTATATTCTCATAAAAGAAAAGGGGATTTTTCGGCAAAGGTGTCATCGAATCCGAATAGATGGTCTATACGACAATAGCTTTTAAAGCTAAAGTGTGCATTTACAGCAATTATAAAATGTGCCGCTTTCCGGTAACAGGCCGCATAACGATCCACTTTCTGTGAAAGTTGAGATAAGCATGGGCCGCGAATCTTTGAAGGGCCTTTTTTTCATTTGGCCCAAGCAAAATTGCCCAAAAGCTTAAAAAAAAATTGCCAGCAATGTACAAAAGCGCGTAACTCCAAGTTCCTGGTTAAAGAGGACATATAACTCCAATAAGTTTCGAAGCAAATTTCAGTTCCGGGGAAAATTCGAGCAATAATAGATTGTTTGTGAACTTATTCTTAAATATAGAACTTACCGTATAACAGAATTTAGCTGTTGGCGGGTAAATTTATATTTTCGGAATGTCGGAATTATAAAGAAGCTGCGGCCTGCGGAACTTCATTCACCCATGACGTTGCAAATAGCACTATATCTTACGAGCCACATGCAGATTACCCTTGCTGAAGTGCATCAGTGAAGTCTGAGTCAGCTTGTCAGCTTCGTTCGTCGAAGTAAGTTGCATTATCTTTTAACACAGTTTAAATACAATAAAACGTAGATTTATTTTTTTATTAACAGTAATTTGTAATCTGCCAGTTCAACGTAACTATATACATATATATGTATTTTATTTAAAATTTCGTTTGAAGATGCGTTTTGGTAATCTATATATTAAATGTATAAATGCCTAACTTTTTTTATGATGTAGTTTCCTAATATGTTTCAATAAGAAAACAAAATAAAGTTATAATTCATGTTATAATAACTAATGTTCATTCTAAAGGCAATATAAAAAGTTAAGAAGGTAACGAAAATAAAAAGTAGAACGATTTGCATACACCAAAAGTCATATAAGATTTAACTTACGTAAGTAATGATGCAATAACTTAATGAAATCGTGAACTTATAATTATTTCTGAAAATTTGTCGATGATCAGTTATAATTCATTTACGCTAAATGCATTTCATTTATTCTAATAATTTTATAATTATAAAAAGCGACAATAATTAATAAAATCACAAACTATTTTCAGGGTAAAAATATATTTCTGAAGAATTCTATCTGATTTTACGAAAAATGAATATAACAAAGTCTACGCTTCAATGTCCATTCACATGGCATATTGATGAAGAGATGATAAATAAGTACAATGAAAAAAACGAATTAGAAGTGAGCGTTAATACACAACCAGTAATCTCATTAATGAACTCTGTTATGATTACATACGCTAACTTCAAGCAAGGGAATTACGAAGGGGCTGAAAATAATCTGCAAAAAACGGATAAAGTATGGAATGAAATTTTTAAACACAAACAGAAGTATGCTAACGATTAATTACTATACCATAATTTTATTTACTATACCAATTATTAATAATATTATTATAATAATCTAAACAATTATAAACAATTCATTTTTTTACATTTGTAAACAAATTTATTCATGATACCAATTTTTTGTTTTATAGCCAAATAAAAGATGATAAGATTTCAGTAGGTGTCTTGTTGCACATAAAGGAAGCCACAAAATTTTTTGTTCTTGAAAAAATAAACAATCCGGAAGCGAATAAAGTGCTGGATAACATAACAGATTCAACAGAATTTAAAAGCAAAATTGAAATTGCTACAGTAGAAGGCTGTAAAAGTATTATTTGGTTAAACTTTCATGAACATGCCTTTCAAAATGCTATGGTTCATGCTAAACTAGCTTATGCCAACAGTCCCGATTGTTCTTTATGGAATTTCATATTGGCAAAAACATTAAGATATTCTAGGCGATGTGATAATTTCTCCCCTGTCATTTCAAAAGACGAAGAAGACTATTTGAATCGAAGTTACGAATTGTTACCAATTCCATATTATGCGATTTATGTAGCCGAAATGTACAGAGACCTTGGTAATCACGAAAGAGCTAAAAGTTTATATGAAGAAATATATATTAACCAACCATCAGATCTGGGGATTTTATTGAGATTGACGAAATTTTTTATTTCATTTAAAAACTTTCCGAAAGCTAAAGACTGTCTTGATTATTTAGAAAAGTTTATACCAGATGATGCAGCCTTTCTGATGTACAAAGGATTATATTTTGAGAAACAGAAAAAATATAAGGTTCAATGCACATTTTTATATTTGTCCTCAAGATATAGTTATACTTATTATTATTTATTTTCATTTAATTTACAATTTTTTATACAGGAAGCAATCAGGTACTTAAAACAAGCTGTAAGTGTCAGAAAAAATTATATGGCAGAGCACACGTATGTTCGATGTATGATTAATATTCATAAAGCAAAATTCAAATATTTAGATTATTTAAAACAAATGGAAAAAGAATATGAGGGAGGCCCAAAACAAGTAATTTTATTAGACATAGGCTTGTACTATTATTTCCGGGAGGATGATATTTGCAATGCCGCATCTTATCTTTTGCAATCGATAAAAATAAATCCGGAAAATAAATGTTACCACGTATGATTTTTATAAATTATTTTTGAATAATTAAAACCGTATTTATATATAATATTATAATGTTTTATACAATATTTCAGAAATACTATAATTATCATAAGAAGCAATGGATTAGCGTATTTGATTTTATCAAAAACGATCTTAGTCAAAAATTTAAATCACGTACACCACGTTTGAGAATAGATGAATTTATTTTCAAAGATTTGATGGATATTGTTTGTCTGCAACAGTAAGGATCAAGTAAAAAATTCCAAGAATTAGATTTTACTTTTTTTAATTCTATTTTGAATAAACTTGAATAATGTTTGTATGCAATATAATATACTGTTATTACGTACTTTGGACGTAATTATTTAAAGTGAAAGATTTTCAACGTATTATAAGCAATTTTTCCATTTTTTGATATGTGTAAGAATCATCAAAATCAGCAATTTACGTTACTGTTAAATATACTTCTAAAGCTTTCTTTAAATTTTGATAAATAATCAATTTTCGTACTGATAAAGAATAAATGAATATAACTTAACTTCTACTTCTACCTACTTGATGATTATAAATAAGCGAAGAATAAAATTTAATTCGTTATATTCTTTTTTACAAACTATATTATTTACTTAAGTGGTTTAATAAATTTTTGAAGTAAAAATTTTTCAATGTTAATCGGTCATAAAGTATATTTTTATATTGTGATTGCGTCATCGACAATTTTTGCGCATTTTCCTGGGATTCACAGTAAGACAGTTAATTGCTTGTAATCCCAACTTATTCTTATTGTTTCAATTCCTATTTAAATGTTTACATATTTAGCCTTACCCTTTCCACCTGGATATTTTCAACAGGGATAAGTATTACATTACAGTAGAATTACAAAAATAATCGGATATACCTTAATTAAATTGAACAATGTTCATTTTAATAATACGCTGCTGCTTCATTGTAGATGATACGGTTGAAAATAGTTGAACTCGCAAACTTTAAATATTCTTATAAGTTTTCATTTGTTTTCCTTTTTATTACAAAGAAAGTAAAGGCAAAAAACTACACTAAAAGATATGGTAAAAGACGTCACACCGTTGGCTTAGGTTGAAATCTTTCGTTTTCATTCATCATCATAAATTATTTATAAATTTTGAATAAGAATTAACAAGGATTTTCTGTACCCTGCAATTTATTTTTCCTTAATTGTGCGGCCACATATTGACATCACGCAGATGTTATTACCGTCATTATTGGTCATTGTGAGTGCTAAATTTGAAGTTGACTGCGTCCAACGAATATAGACGCTTATAGAAGAGTACGTTAAGCGTCTATATTCGTTGCTGCGTCTAATAAGAAAACAATTATACCAAGATCTAACAAAGAATTCAAATATAAATTTCATTCGTGGTTGCTTCGTATCAAGATAAGCCGTAGCATAGTGTGAATATTTCTTTTGAAGTATTTTAATTTCGTTGATTAAAAAATGAACGAGAAAAGGTCGGTGCAGTGTCCATTTACTTGGTGTATAGACAAAAAGTTAACGTCTGAATATGATGAAGACGAGGAATTAGAAGTAAGCGTTCATGCACAACCTGTTTTGTCACTGATGAATTCTGTAATGATCACTTATGCAAAAACAGTGCAGCAAAATTATAAATTTGCTCAAGATAATTTGAAGAAAACTGATGAAATTTGGGATGAAATTATCAAGTATAAAAAGAGGTATTAATCCTTTATTATATCATAAATAAATGTAATTAAATATTGATGTGAAAATAAATTTTATACATTCTTTACATAGACTTATAAATATTTAAATTTATTTTTTTAACTAGGGAAATAAAAGATGATAAGATTTCGGTAGAAGTTTTGTTACACATAAAGGAGGCCACAAAATTTTTTGTTCTTAAAAAAACAAACAGTCCGAAAGCTAATAAAATGTTGGATAACATAACAGATTCAACAGAATTTAAAAGCAAAATTGAAATTGCTACAGTAGAAGGCTGTGAAAGTATTATTTGGTTAAACTTTCATGAATATGCCTTTCAAAAGGCTATGGTTCATGCTAAACTAGCTTATGCCAATAGCCCTGATTGTTCTTTATGGAATTTCATATTGGCAAAAACATTAAGATATTCTAGGCGATATGGTAATTTTAGTAATGAAATTACAAGTGAAGAAAAAGAGCATTATTTACAAAGCTATAATTTGTTGCCAATTCCATACTATGCAATTAATGTAGCTGAAATGTATAGAGACACTGGTGAAAGAGATAGAGCTAAAAAATTACTTGAAGTAATATTTAAAGAAAATCCATCAGATGTAATGATTTTGTTACGATTAGTAAAAAGCTTTATTTCATACAAAGATTTTCCTAAAGCCAAAAAATGCCTTGACCATATTGAAAAGTCTACACCACATAATTCAACATTTCTTCACTACAAAGGAATGTATTTTGAAAAACAAGGAAATTATAGGGTATACTTATTATTTACTTACATGTTCATTCATTTTCTAATAATATTCACTTGCATTTATACAAATATTTTTTAGGAAGCCATCAGATATTTTGAACAAGCTTTTAAAAATTCAAAAAATTATGTGGCAGAAATGACGTATGTGCGATGTATGATAAAATTATATAACAGAAAATTTGATTACGGAGGTTACTTGAAAAAAATGGTGGATAAGTATGATAAATCCTATTATAAGCAAAAAGTTTTATTAGATCTTGCAATGCATTATCATTTTAAAAAAGAAGATACTTACAATGCAGGATTGCACCTTTTGCAATCAATTCAATTGAATCCAGAGAATAAGGTTTTTCAAGTATGTTTTTCATAAATGTTTGTTGAAAGACTTAACAATGTTTGTATAGTAACATCATTTTATTTTTATATTTTAGAACTACTATAGTCATGATAAGAAAGAATGTATTAATGTATTTGATTTCATCAATAAGGAATTGATACCGAACTTAGAACAATGCAACAAGTATAATTCAAATTGTGATATTTTAAATGATTTGAAAAACATTGTTAATGAGAACGAAGTATCAAACAGATTATTATTAAAAGCTGTAGCAGAAATGAAATTAAATTAAATAATATTAATTATAATTAAACAAATCATTCAACCAAAGGTTTACTTTAAGATTGTAAAGATTATAGTAATTAACAAATAAAACAAAAATTATATTGGAAGTGAAATTTATTTACATGCAATCCCAGAATAACTTTTAATAAAGAGATATGCATTTTGTCATTAAATTTGTACAATAAATGTCTGAACATAAAAGTTTTAAGAGAATCAATATGCCAAAAGAATGACTAATACAAATTTTGAATTATTGAGTGGATGTTGGGTTGTGTGGTCTAAGTGTTTTTTGTAGTACATGAGCATCTGCAGGTTCAATCCTTTTGTAATAATGTTTTTTCGTTTCTACAATTTCAAAGCCAAACTTCTTGTAAAAGTCAATGGCTCCTTCATTGTTGACTTGAACATGCCTAATAGTAAAAGATATTGTATTCATACAATGGAATAAAATATATTTAAAAATAAAAGAAATAATTTTCCAAACTTACAAGAAAATAGAATCAAAGTTTCCATCTCTCTCGACGTAGTTTAAAACATGTTGTACCATAACAGTTCCAATACCTAGTCTTCTGTAAGGATATAAACATCCTAGGGTCATAATATACAATCTTCTAGAATTTTCTGATGTATCAACCCTACAGCAAACTGCTCCAACCTTCAATATTATTAAATAATTAGAAGTAAATAAATATAATATTAAAATTACAAAAAAGAAACTTACAACAATGTCATTGTAATATGCTAATTTTGCTAATTCTCCTGCTTCTAAAACATCCTTGTAAAACTTCTCATTATAAGATACTGGAAAGACTACTTGATTTAATAATTTTAACTGCTTAATGTTGTGTGGTGTCACATCTCCTAATTCAATTTTTGTCCTGTACACAAATATTTACATGTTCTATTATTTACAAAAGTTTATTTAAAATTTTATTTACAGATCACCCTAATCATCGAAATTACTACTTGAATAATAAAATGTTTTTTCTTAATATCGGATAAAATATTATTTTTAGGGAAAAAATAAAGGTCAACAGTTCGATCTTAAATTAATTGATTAAGAAAAATCAAGTTTTAGGAAATGTTGATGTATCTAACAGATAATATATTGTTATACACAATTCCATCTTAAATATTCTTCAAATCAAAATTTTTCATTGAATATATCAACAAAAACACTTGTCATCTTCTTCTATGGTTAATATTAACTCGTTCCAAAGAAAATCAATAAAAGATTAATAAGCAAACTGGCATGTAATTGGAAAGAAAATAAGTATAATTCTCCTGTCGCGAGGGCTTTCGCGAGTACTTTCGTGCGGGAGAGAAAATTTTCAAGTGCGGTTGTTCGCGTGCATAACCTCAAAGGTGATCGCGAAGAACGGAGCAGCAGGAGTCGGCGTGCTACAACTCACCGAGTCATGTTTCTGCGATGCTGGCTTCCTTGTTGACTGACCGAGAGAAGTCTCGACGGCACTTCACGACCGCGCAGCTCGCCTAAACGTCAGCTTAATTTCGTGACCACACCGAACTTTTCGCGGGCGGGAGATGCCGGTCGAGGCCATACACCAGAATACCAGTCACTCAGTCACTATAGTACTTTAATTCTCGCGATGAGCCTCGATCGCAAACGCGAGCGGCGCGACGTCTGAACTACCATCCAATTCTCACATGCGCCAGCGTATATTTGACTCGCTGCGAGAGTTATTTCATTAGTTTTATTTCGGCTTACGGCTACGGTATTTTTTCCGTAGTTCATGGAAACAGGCGCCACGAACGGAATTTTCAATAAAGCACTAGGCGACTGAATATATATAGGTATACTGGAATATTAATTATGGAAAGGTTTTTAGAAAATTCCGTTGGTGGCGCCAGCAGCTACTGTAAGCCATAGAAAAACATTATACTGATGGATGAAACGGATTACGGAGTTGGGAATCAAGCAACCCTACCCCCACTCCCCGAACGTGCTCTTTTTCTCCGTGTGGATCGCAGATTCGCAGCCTAGCGCGTCAGCCCGGCCGAACTAGCCTTGACAAGCTCCGTCTCTCTCGCGCGGAGCAGCTTCCCTCTTTGTCAGACTCGCGGGCTCCATACCGGGGCGTACGGGAGAGCCGAGGTGAGCCCTGCGGGCCTCGCTCAAGCGAGCGCTAGTCGTGGGCGAGAAAAGGACGCCTAGAGGCGAGTGCAGCGCGGCGGCGGCGTATCGCGCGCTTCCCGGAGTTGAGCAGCTCGGCCAAGCGTCAGACGGAGACAGAAGTACCGCAGGCGCCTCGAAGAAGGACGGAGCGAAGCCCGAGAGAGCGAGGCGGCGGAGGAAGGAAGAGGAGAGCCGCGTCGTGTACCGGCGACGTCGGGCCCGAGCGAGACGGCGAGCAAGAAAGAAGAGGGCGATAGGCACGCACGCGAGGAAACGGCGCGTGCGACGGCGGCCTCTTTCAGAAGTAAGCAAAAGCCAGCAGGCGCATATATAACCGCGCGACGATGCCTACCGCGCGGCTCGAACGCACAAAGGGAATCCCGGGTGCCTCCCGCGGGGAGGTGGGGGGATTCCCCGCGCGCCCGCGCACTCCAGGTTGCCCCCCGATAAGCACAATTTGGCGATAGCGGCGATCTCGCGGTGGCTCGTAACAACCGGTTCGCAGCAGGAACCCGAACATTCCCAGCTGGAGACGCGCGTACCACGGTAACCTACAGTCGAGGGTTCCGCCGAGTAGGGGGGCGCAAAAACCAGGTTGGCGAACATCCGCGTCTCTCAAAATATTAGCAGTCGTGCGGTGTGGGATAAATTAAAAAAAAAGCGAATATATAGCGGTGCAGCCCGACGTTCCCTCTACCGCGGCGCCTGGCCTAACCTCCACTATCTGGGCTGCGTGACTGCGCAGACGCGCGGCTCTTGGACGGCTCACGGCAGGTACAGACACCGACCGGAGGGCCGTGGTTGGTACAAAAAAGCAGCGCGCGCGCGCGAGCCCGTGATAGGAAGCGAGAGAGACAGAGATAGAGAGAGAGGACGCAGACGCCGGCGTCGGCTCGTCCCTTCTCTCTTCCCGGCTCGACGCGGTGGCCTCGCCGGAGGACGTGGAGGCTGGGCGCATTATAGGCGTGTTGCCCGTGTACCCGCGCGGCGCGTTGTCCGCTGCGCCGCCGGCGGAGCGCGCCCGCGAGAAAGGGGGCTTTCACCTGCAAAGAGCGCGCGAGCGCGATCGACGCGTGTGAGTGTGTGCGCGCGTTTGGTTGACGGCGCTCTCCTTTCTGCGTGCAGCAGGACGCGCGAGAGCGGCGGTCCGAGGAAGCGTAGAGGGAGTCATGGCAGCGGGCCTCCAGCGCCGGCGGGTGAGCTCAGCAGCGACCACGGCGCCGTCGGCCGCGGCGGCACTGCCAACACCGGCTGCTGCCCCACGGGCCTGTGGAGCCGGCAGATAAGAGGAGGCGGCGCCCCTCAGGACGACAGCTCGCGTGAGTCGCCTGCTTTCTTTCGCACGCTTCGCCCACGCATACGTTATCTGTCTCTTTTTTATCGCATCGCTTCTCGATTACGCTTTGCGCGCTTATAGCTCCTTCTCTGTCTCCTTGTAATCTCTTTCTTCCGACCTCTGTCATTGCCTGCTTCGCTTCGACGTATATACGTGATTCTATACACAGAGCTAGATCTCTGTATGCGTGATGCTGCACCTACAGTACGCTCGTTCATTGTGGGTTCACGTATGTGCAAGTATGGCTTTCGCTTTCCTTTTTTACCTGCAAATGTATTTCAGGTTTCTTCTCTATTACTGGCTCAGATATCTGCTTTTTGCGCAGCTCCACAAGCATCTCTGGGCTAGAAGCAGCTTTTTTTCAGACTACACAATCGGAATATGCGCCTACTTTATATACGCAATAATCAATGCATTATTTGGATGCATATGTCATATAGATTGCGCACATTTGTTCCTGTTCTAAAGTTACAGCTGCTGTAGAGTTTCAATGGGGAAAAAATTCATGTCCTATAATCTGCTCTTCATTCGAAGTTGAAGTTGACATGTGCATACATCCAGTGGCATCTGTGCTCATTGAATCATTAGGCGCGGACTACTGTAGCTCACATTCATTCACTCACACCAGCGTACGCAATTGTACGCTCGCCACCTCTCCAGCTCCGTGTACTCTCCATGTATATATACGCATTACGCACACAGTTGCACAAGCGCCAAACTCCAAAGTGAGCATTTCTCTATAAGCCTGAGCGACCGAACGCAGTGTCTATATCCGTCCTCGTCGGGGCCATATCGAAGGGGGACGCCGTTCTCTCGCTTGCGCACGGTCGAGGCAAGAGCTGAAAGCGCGCGCGCAGCCACATTATACACTATTCACACAGCGACACACGGACGAGCCAAAGCCGTGCAACGTATAGTGTCACGGGATCGGTGCAGAACGGGGAGTGGGAATGGCGGTGGGGGGGG
>UXGC01002632.1:0-10701 GCA_900480045.1 Eurytoma adleriae
ATAATCAATTTACGCACATGTACCGAACGATATTTTATGCAACGAAGGCGGAAAATGCCGTTTTAGCACGCGCAAGCGTGCGTAAAAGGCACTTTTACGCACAGAGTTGCATAAAATATATTATTATATCCACTTTAATGAATTTAATGAGGGAAAGAATGTGGCTTTGAAAATTTAATATTATTTCGCTTCTTTATTATTTATGATTTATCATTATTATAGTTTAATACTGATTACAAAGAAAATATGTTGTTATTGGAATGGTATTACTTGAAAAATAAAGTGTACGAGATATTCGAGCGTATCAGAAGAGAAAATGCAGCAGATGGTTTCATTGTTTAGTTTGCGAATGTACCGAGTCATAAAATTGTTCGATAAATTTTGAATTCGTTGAATAAAATATCAAAAATGAGCAAAAGAAATTAAAATTTTCTATATATCTACAAATGTGTGATTATTTACAGGCGTCTGACCATACCCGACTAGTTCTACTTTGTATTCTTAAATTTTATCGTCAGCTACTAAAGCTAGTAAAGACCCTAGCATTCTATAGTTTTATGAATGAGGAGCTTTCTCTTGTAATATTAGTGACATTTGGTGACAATGGCTAATAAACATTCATTTAACTGCAACTCATATGAAGTATAATCATCTTATTAAAAAAACTCATCCTAAGGTACACTAAAGCAATAAGCGACACAATTTCTCTTTTATATCAGCAAAGGTTTTATAGGATACAGATCTATTTTGAACGAGTTTCAATTAAGTACTTTAAATATCAATGTTATTAAAAAGTTTTAAACTTCTTATTAAGAAACTGGTTCGGATAGATTGTACGAGTCTTTGTTTACAATTTGCTGAAAATTCAAGTGATTCACAACCAGTCTTGGACTCGATGTGCGCTTACTTCAATCCAAATGCTCAATAGACCTGCATATTAGACCTTATACGAAAGCCGGATATATCTACCCTCAGGTGAAATTTACGACATCTTTCTCAGTAGCAAGTCTCAGTGTAGATAAGACGTCTAAAGTAGCTGTGGATGCTTCACTAATGTATCGACACCAGTAGTCATAAAAAAAACGCCTTAAATAATTTTGTAAAAGAGAACGTCAAATATTATTTTATTTTTTTTAAATAATGATCCACCTACAATTTCTAAAAATATCGCACTCAGAAAGTAATAACGCACACGCGGTGCAAGGGACGTAAAAAAATCACTCGACTATTTTTCCCGTTTGACTAATGTCGAAGGTAATGGGCTCGAGCAGCCCGAGCAGCCGCATGACAGATAGCACACGAAAGCTCGTGGTTCGCGCGGTGCACTCGGAAAGAGCAATAACGGCGCGGCGCGGAGAGCACGAGCCCCGAGTTCGTATTCGGCCGGCGGTAGCGATAGCCCGCAACAAAAGAAGCGGCCGAGGGGGCGAGGGAACGTCAAAACAAGAAAGGGCAGAAAAAGGAGTTTCCTGGACACGGGGGTTCGCGTGGGTGCGATGCCCGGCCCGATCTTGACGTGCCCCCGTCAAAGGAGGGCGAGCGTCGACGCCGCTTGATCGCCGTGCATAGGAAGCGCTCGCCGGGGTTCCCACGTGGCCGCGCGCGCGCGCACGCGATCGTCGCTTGTCACTCTCTCTCTTTCTGGTGCGCGCACGCGCCCGGGATACTCGAGAAGAGGGATTAGTCGGTGCGCGCGGGGAGCGGCACAATGCTCGCGTACGTGCGGAAGATGATTGCGGTGTCGTGACGCTCGTGCAGCCGCTCGTGCGAGCCCCCCGCGTGACGCTAACTACCGGGCCTGAGAGACGCGCGCCTGACGGACGGCTCGAGGCCCGCCGCACGCCCGCGGCCGATCTCGCGCGCGGTTTCTTCTTTGGATCGTCGCGAGACGACCCCGCCTGGCGAAAGGACTGCCGAGCTTTAAAGCGAGCCACCCCCTTTCTTAGTTCTACGCGTTCTAAGTGGCTTTTCTAGCGAAGTGCTTTCGAGGTTTTTATTTATACTCTTTATTTTAATTTTGGAAATGAGGACCTTTTATGTATAATACGTAATTGTATACCAAGAATGAACAGTGGGCTTTTTAGACCGAGTTTGGGGTACTTATCTTGATATGTACTTTCTTAAATCTTGACTTGTACTGCAACCGTTATACGAGGTTAAAATGCCCACTTATATAGAAAAAATAAAACAGCAAAAATAAAACAGCAAAAAATTCTGTAGATAGTTTTCCTAAGGGTGTAAATATATCTGTTTCAATCTACTGGATTAGGAAAAAGTAAAAATAGCAGCAAAACCAGCTCAATTACATTTCAAAAGTAGGAACACAATTTCGATGTACATTAATAATTGTAAAATTAAGTAGATTTCTTTAAGCTGTTTCTATAGGTATACTTGTGAAAGTAAAATAAATTTACAAAATTTACTGCTAAATCTATTCTGCAATATTGTTGAATAAATTTTTTTTTCCATGTAGTCCTTTTATTGCACTCTGTCGTATATTTTGGGTCACCTGAACTAATGTTCGCCGAACTTGTTTTTAGCAAAAAAAAATTTAATGGTCGAGGAAATTTCTCCCGATTTCAATTAATAGATGAGAAAAATTTTCTTGGGGACTGACTGTTTTTTTGCCGATCTAGAATGGAAAAATGACCTTTAGCCCGTTTTTTAGGTAAAAAGAAAAAAATATTTTGATGAAAACAAAAAATCGAGTTTTTCATCATGTTTAGGTTAATTTTTAGTAACCCTTCACTCAGCTTCTGTAAGATTTGCAGAATATACAAAAAAAAATTCTTTTAAATTTGGGTACCTACCTATAGGTATATGCGTACGATTTTATTTCTTTAACTTTTCGTGTTAATTTTCATGATCAATTAAAATTTAAGCTAAAATAATCGAAAAATAACTTTCGCCTTTAATTTTCTTCATATTTTAATATCAAAAAAGTAAAAAAAGCTCGACCTGCATTACCAAGTAGCGTAAGCGACAAGATCGGCTGAGTTTTCTTTATATTTTTTTAAGATCTTTAGAATTATCTAAAATATAATATTTGTTAATTTTTTTTCAGTGCAGTTTGTTCTTGAAAAATTATTATAGTGAAGAGCGGAGAAGAGAGGAGAGAGGAGAAGGGTTGTGATTGGTCACATATTACTTCCATTTTCTGCAAAACAGACAGTCCCTGTAGTTATTTCATCCACAATGCAGCATCTTCGAGGAGATATTCATTCCGTAAAATCACAAATAACATTTAAATACATGACTTTGCAATCTTTTTCTATATCAATGTGAAGTCAATTTGCAATTTCTTAATCAATAATATTATCCACGAAACCAATGTTGAACAATTAAGAAATAAAAAACCACTACTAACTACGAGCAATCTAAGCATATTATAAAATACTAATTGTAATTTGTAGGAATAGTCATTAATTAGATTTTCGATGATCTTTTATACCGTCATTTTAATGTTTTCGGGTGTCAGATCTCGCAGCTCTTCGATTCGCCGAAGCCGAACAACTCGAGGATAGGTTCCCTTCAGTTCGAGTCTTTGAATGAATACATTTAAATTACAAACAGATCTATAATTGCCTCAGTTTCACAAGTACCACCTTTAGACCTGAATGTTTAGACGTTGAAGAAAGTTACTGCTTCACTATTTAAACAATACACTTACCATTTAATTCATAATTGATTATAAAAAATTCATGTAATCGTTGAAAAAAAATTTATTGAATTCTTATAATCATTGCAATCAAATGGCGCTAAAATTAGAGTAAATAAACCTTCGATCAGTATCTTCGAGTGCATATATACAATGTGTAAAGTACGCGATAAAGCAATTTTTCCAGTCGACCGGGCGACGAGAAAGGTGTAGCCGGAGATCGACGTAAGTCCGGTCGCACGGGGCGAGCCGTCAGAAAGGGCCAGGAATTTTTTGCCTTGGCTTGCCAGGCTCGACTTACTATTTGTTTTGACGAGCCGGGGCTTCCCGCGCGATCAAAGCGCCGTGGCGTGCGTGCTCGGGACAGGCCCGTCACCGGCTCGTACTCGGGGTCGCTCGCACGTTCTCGCAACCCCTACCCGCGCATAGCCGAGTATAGCCTCCCGCTCCGCTATGAATCGCATTAAATTTCGATCGGAGACGCGAGCCTAGCCCCGGGCTTGTTTGCGCAAATGGTTTCGACGAGTGCACTCGGCTCTTCGCCCGGGCCCCCGAAACAATACGCAAACAAACGCCCGCGCGCTCCGTCTGCTGGAGCTTAGGATCGCCACTCCGCAATCACCTCGGGAGCAAGTATCTGCTCGATCCTGTTATTCGGCCGATGCTAAGCCTGTTGACATTGTTCCGGGCTCTGCCGCACACTTTCATGCATACCTAACTGTTTTAGACCAAGGAGCAAGTCCTTTTTTACTCCTGTTTTTCAGTAACGATCGATTAAGTCACTCATTCCTGTGCAACTTGTCAATCAATTAAGTAGTATAAATAGTAAGTGAATCATTTTTTTATGAATGAGTCATATTGAAGATGGTATTAAGTCAAGGCTGTTTCAAGAAGGTACTACAACTCATTGTAAGTGAATAAATTTAAGATGCTCGACAAGCGGATTTGAAAGTGGCTTCTTCAAGTCGCGCCGAGTTAGTACCTTTTTAAAGCAGTTCGTTCAGTTAGTGTACCTTCATGAATTCCCTTGCTGAATTAGTACATTCCTAAAGCCACACCAGGTTAATTATTTTCTCAAGTTTTTTATACTCTAAATATAAATAAGTGAAATTCTTGCTGTACACCACTTTTGAAGAAATAATGATGTATTAACACACAACCTGTATAATTAAAGGGAATTATCTCTTCTTACGTCGTTGATTTTTTACTTACTTTCTAGGATTTGTAAGAACAGTTATCGAAAAATAATGAAACACGAAGTTTTAGAAAAAATAACTTTAGCGACGTTCCGCGGGTTAAAAATGTAGAGTGTTAGACTCTTATTATATATGTTGGATCTCTCCACATTTTGGCATAAGAAAGCTGTGCTCAAAGTTTCAACGATATCCGTGACCTAAACAAGTGAAACTCTCCTTGAGTTTACCTTCTCGAAACTGCAGTTGTCGAGTCAGTATCATTTTCTCCCCAAGCCAGCAATATATATACTCAATAGCAAAAAACAGAAAAGTTATAGGGGCGTATCTACTTCCTTTTGTCACTTTCCAGCAAATGGGTATTGTAATGGAGTTCCATTATTCAATTTGTGAAAATTGAGATGACAACAGACTGTGAACTTTTGAAGAATCTTTTTTCAGTTGTCACTATCAGAATTGGCTAAAAGGTTTAAAAAAAACATGTCAAATGTCTAAAATAAGTATAAAAATGCACAATTGTTCCCAGTTGCAAAAGTAAACTGCAACTTACAAAAAGCGAAAACTGAACAATACGATAAAAATTGTTACTTAATTTTAAGCAATAGGTTTGTAAAAAAATGCTATATTCATTTTTTATTCTAGTCGTAAAATATTCGGACAGGTCGTTCGAATTACTATAATTAGATTTTTAAAACTCTTGTGTACATTCGAGTCATTTACATCCACTTTATGAACTTTATTGAAAATATTTTCCACTTAAATATTGAAAAATCGATTTTCGCCTTATTTTCAGTGTAAGGAAAATACGCTTGATTGTAGATATTACCGGTAGAGGGACTCTGTGATATCTTTCCTGCTAATGAGATCATTGACTCAGATGCATTATACATGTGTCTTTTGAAGACTTGAGTGTATGGTTAGGCATTTGAAAATGCTACTAAAGACTAATAATAGCTGCTAATGCTACACAATTTATTTTATTGAAACTAATTATAAAAAATCATATAATTAGTAAAGAAATCACTTGAATTCTCTTAATTATTATAATTGTCACTACAATTATAGTTCATTTAGTACGTGCTTTACTAAGCTTCTTATAAAAAAAACTCAAGGACATTATGTAATAAGTTCAAAAACTCGAAATAAAAGAATTATAATTCTAAAAATGGGAAAAGCGATTGGTGATAAAAATAGTCACATTGTAGCTATTAAAATCTTTAATTATACATTGCCAAATGAGCTATGGATAAAGTAATATAAATAAAGCAAGTGATATAACATATAAATAAAAAGAGTATTAAAAACCAAAATTAAAAATTTTATTAAATATGGTTAATAGTCAAAATTGGAAAATACCCAATAACTTTTTAAACTTGTAACGATATAAATTATATGTGATTCTCTTCTAGTATAATTAATTTAGATTTAAGATTACTTATAAGTTTTTTCAGTGCACCAGCATATGGATTTACTGCGCAAATATTCTGGTTCAATAAATTCAAATTCCAATTCATTTTTCGCAGTGTCTTTGAAAAAGTACGATTAAACATCGACACAAACAGTACATTGATAACTGACCACAGAAGTGCGGTCGTGAGTGAACACAGTGAAGTATCCTCAGAAACACGCATCACACGTGCGCGCAGGAGAAGCATGAGGGGAAAACAATGTACCGTTGCGTACGCGGGGCACAAAAGAAGGCGGGGAGCGAGAAAAAAGAGTCATAAATTCGTAATCAGGAGTGCGACGCCGACGCGGAGTGGCGAGGTTATCAGTCAAACGGGCGCGGGCACGATCCATCACGAGGTCGGGAGGAGGGGGGAGGTGGGCGCGCTTTGGCAGATGCCCGGCTCGAGGTCCGCGCGCATTGATCAAAGGAGGTGCGCTTGGCACCGGCGAGCGCCAGATGACAGCTAGCGCCTACGGTCTAGGAAATCCAGGCGGCCCCTCTCGCGCCTAGGCCGCGCGGCCCGCTTCGTGGAAGGGGGAGGCCCGAGTGGGAGGACCACGATGACTGCTGATCTTTTCGGCCGCGGCTGCGGCGGCGGTGCACATCCAAGGCTCCGGGGCCGTCGAGGCCAGAAACACACGCGGGCCCCTAATTATCGCCCCGGGGCGTCCCCCTTTCGCCTCCAGAGAGAAAGAGACAGCGACCTCTCTTCCCGTACAAAACTGCGCGCCGCGGGGGTCCCTCTTCGTGAGCGAGAAGCCCCCACCCTCCTCCCCTCACCTTCACCCGCGCGCCACCGCTCCAAAATACCAATCGCCTTTAAATTCGAGCCTTTAACTATCGAGAGGCCTCTTCATTGCTGCGGAGGTTAACGTCTCGCCAAAAGTTGAATTTGCACTCGCATTTCAATTATCCATACTCGATTATTCCACGATTCGAAGCTGGATCGCTCTTTTCTTTACTATTAAGTATAATAAGGGATAAGTAAACAAACAGTTAATTATTTCTATACAGGTCTTTTCACTCATCGGTATACTGAAAAAACAATTTTGTTGAATCCAACTACATTCTTCTTACTAAACCAATTTAGTTGATTTTGACTAAATATTTAGCTGAATTAACGAAATTTTTAGTTAAAAATCGATCTAATTAAATATTTAGTCTATTTAGTTAAAAATTTTGCTAATTCAACTAAATAATTAGTTAAATCAACCAAATAGTTTTGTAAGGAGAATTTAGTTGGATTTACAAAAATTTTTTTCAGTGTAACTTTGGCTATAGTAAATTTTTATAAAGATAATTCTTGTGATTTTTGTAAAGAATAATATTTTTTTAAAATTAGGTCTTCATCAAATTTTGCTGGTCGATTTTTTGATTGTTTATCAATTAAACACTACTAAATACACATTCTACATTCTCTCCAAATGAATTATATGTTCATCATTAACACTCAAATGAACAGTTCGTTAATAATTAATCCATATTTTTTTTATTCGGTGTCTTTATTGTTATTGTCTTTAAAAGAAATCCATTTAAGATATTCTTTTTGTCTTCACTACAAATTCCGTTAATTTATTTTATTACATTATAAGAATTCAGACATTGGGGTGCATACGTAGGTACTATACTATCGACTATTACTATTAGTTAGTTTAAATATGAAATTAAAATGATGGATGATTAGTTTTTATGCTTACGTACATGTTATTCGTTATTACTGCATCAATTAACGTACTAATAATGATTCCTAGATAATAATTTAACTGTAATTTGCAAATTCATTTTCCGACAGAACGACTGTACTCTGTAAAATACTTTTAAAAAAAGCAGAAAAACCATCTAGGACATTGAATTTGATGATTACAAATCTATAACCGTGATACCTATTACAAAACTATTAATCTTAAAAGCTAACTTCTCATAAACATGAAAAAGCGAGCTAACTCGTTGTGTACGCCGAAGCCACAGATTTTAAAGTGTCATTCATAGTGCAATAAAAGAGCTTTTATTATCATGGATAAATAGAACATAAAATTTAAAAATAATATCACGAGAAAGAAAACTTGTGTTTTTTGTAAAGGAATAAGTGTCCAAGATTCATAAAATGTTGTGCAGATGTATGGCACTCATTATAAATCATGTTTCTTTAGAAGAGAGAAATGCGAAAAGTTAAAATTGAACTGTTGCGAGCGCAATGCAATTAGCAGTTTTCCGTCGCTCCTCCAGAACGAACGTAAAAATGTAAACAAATTCACAAATAAACAGATCATTGTCATCCCATTTGAGGATACCCGGACGAACGAAATTTCCATTAAATGGATAAACACGCCGAGGTAAGGCTGTTTTGGAAGGGGCGTTAAAGTCACCGAGCGATTTCAGCCCGAAAAAAAGGGCTGAAGTGTAGAAAAGCGAGGAAAAAGAAGGGGGACGCAGGTACAAAGGCGAGAGTCGATCCTTGCTGGCGGTCGCGCATGTATAGGCGTAGGCTCGGCCCGTGCCACCTGTCCGCTCCGCAGACAGTCGAGCGACGTCTGTCCGTCAGTGGCGACGGGCCGCGTTACGTGCCTCTTTGTTCCGGGCCCGCATGTAGCCGGCCAGCGGCCGACAGTTCCACTTGATTAACCGCTCGTGCATTTCGCGTGGCCCCCTCTCTCGAACGGCCAGACCCGTTCGCCAGCCTCTGCGGAACCGTCCGTGCGACGTTACCGAGTGCACCTAAAACTTCTAGCTTTTTGAGTGACTCGCCTCGTTTCTTATTGGCATTCTTCCGAGAGCGCGTTCCTATTATAGTCAATTAGTCAACGAATTATTTTGTTTTTTTAAGCAGCTACAAAAAGCTGCGATGAAACATTGAATTTCAGTTTTGTATACAGCTTGTGTGTATTTATTATAAAATTAGTGAGTGCGAAAGCAATCGTTGGAGATCGTTTGCTTTTGTTATAGCTGTTAACTAGGAGGATTGACGAGTGCTACGCGCGCGTCCTAGGTCTTCGCCCATAACCCGATTAAAAAACGTAAACAAAAACATTTGATATTCTTCTGTTTCGAGATCGAGATCGAGATGGATCTTCGGGAAAACCGATAATTCGAGAGAAAATCGCACGGCGAAATTATAATACGGACTAGGATGGAGGCGCGCTATATGCGCGCCCTAGGTTTACACCCGTAACCTGATAAAAAATGTAAACAAAAACAATTGATATTCTCCTGTTTCGAGATCGAGACGAATCTTCGGGGAAACCGATAATTCGGTTAAAAAAGTTAAGTTATCGAATCAGACACTCACTTAATATAGAAGAGTGAAAAATATAAAAAATTATTCTTTCAGAAAAAACGGAGTCTATCTATTCTATGCATAAAAACACTTCCATTTAATTCGAAATTTGACGTAGGTTTTTTCTAAATTATTGCAAAGTACCTTATTTCGTATATAAAAGGTGTATAAATTACACTACACTTACTGATAATTAGAATTTTGAAAATGTGATACAAAAACGCACGTCTTACGAGTACACAAACATTTACCGAAGGAAGAAATAAATTGGCATCATTCATAAGAAATAGCTGTACCCTTGACACGCCAGTCCCGCTTTGGCCTACCCTCCCCTGGCTACTGCAGACTTACTTTATTGAAAGTACTTACTTCTTACATTTTTTTTATTTGCACATAACAAAAATTCATAAAATATTGTTGCATGAAATAAAAAATCTAAAATGACTGCATTTTATCGCTGAGTATAATACTAACTTCCTGGTGATGATTTTTATCACTCTCAAAAAAGTAAATGAATGCGGAAATTTCAAATACCTGCTATACTTATAGAAGTAATTGGTATTCATTTACAATGAAATTATTTAACTATAAAATTTTACATAAACTTTTAAATCTACATCTGTATAGAAAGCGACAAATATTTTCCTTCCAAATGTCGTTATAAACGAAGAATAATTTTCTTCGCATATAATGGAATTAAAATAAATTCCTAGATCTGCAAAAGTGAAGATTAAAACTTTTCAAATGTCACTTATACTTATTTACTATAGTAAAGTTGAATTAGTGGAAATTCCATTAATTTTTTTAGTGAACAGATTTTCCACTAATCAATTAGTAAAATTCACTATCAATTAGTGGAATTTTACTAATTCAAATAGTAAAAAAAAGTTCTATTTTTTAAATAGTAAAAGAAACTACTTTTAAATTAGTGAAAAATAAACGGTTTTTTAATTCGAAAATTTAACTAATTTATATACTAAATTTTATGTAACGTCTAATAATAAATTGCGACACATTTGGTAATTTCGTAGTAGTGAAGTGTATTCATGTGATTAAATAAAGGTAAGAAATTGCGCGAAAATCTAGGTGAAATGTATTTTCCTCGCGAGAGCGAAGAAAAAATTTC
>UXGC01002633.1:0-10701 GCA_900480045.1 Eurytoma adleriae
CTGCCTGTGGTCAGAATAAGGAATAAGGCTTATTCTTATTCGTTATGCCTTATTCCAATTTGCGTGTAAAGGCCCTAACGGGCCTACCTCTTTAAGGTTATAAAAAAACCCTCCTGTGCCAGCCCTTAATGAATATACGAAGTTCACAAATTAATGCTTTTCAAGACTGCAAAAAACCTTTGAATCCAAATGTTATTTAACACTGAGGCAAGTAGTTGCAATAAGAATAACCAGAAGGCTAATGATTATACTGATATTGGTAATAAGTATTTAAAACATGAAGATCATTGGCACTTCAATGACATGTATCCAGAGAGAAGGGGTTCCAAAATTCAAAAAACATGGCTTGGGACAATTTTTGGATTTGAAGGAAAAGAGGAATTAATGAAACTGAAATGTGAACGAAATGTATATTGGTGTTTACGAAACAGTATGTTTATTACAAATTAAATTGCATTTTAATTTTTAAATTTAAAAAAATAGAATTGTCCAAGTGATATTTTAAAAAAAAGCAATGAGCAATCTTGCTCAAATAATGAAATATAATCTACAAACTCTACAAGTTCTTTTATGACCAAAAAAATGTAAAAACTTGTAAAAGACCCTGCTGAAAAAAATCAGATGATTTCTCAGGTGATAAAGCAATCAATGTTTTGACACGATAAATAAGCTGATTTATCATCTCAGGTGTATAATGGACTAAAATTGTAGTAAAAGATATTTTAGCAATTTGAAATATAGCCAATAGATGTTACCATCGAGTTAACACCTAAACAGGGGCTACGAGTTAATTTATTTGTAATTTAAAAAAAAAAATTTAATTCCAATTACTTAAAATTTTGAATATAACAACTTGATCTCCCAGTTTGTGTTATCATCATGATAGTAACACGTATTGGTTATATTTTAAAATGTTAAAGTAAAATTCCCATTGGACAAAATTTCTAGACATGTGTTCATGATTTTTGATCAAAGAATTGTTCCTCAACATTTCAGAAAAATCCAAGGCAGAGGGTTGACACTCTCCTAGTAAGAGAATCATTGATTAGATAACTATATAAGATTTTTAAAAGAACGAGCTGTTTTATTTGTGGCAGCAAAATTTGTTTTTTTTACAGATCCAGTTACTGTGTCTACAAGATCCTAGAAGTCAATTAAAATATGAAAGAGGTAGAATTACTCAGTAATTATTTTTATTATAAATTGCTAATTTATTCATTTTATTTTAGATATTAATTATAGATTAATTTAATAATTTGATTTATTCAATTCTTTATAGATAATCATTTCTCTCATCATCCAATTGAATAAAGTATCACAGATAGTAATAAAAGAAAAAATTTCTAGTTCAATCAACAAATTATTTTGGTTTCCATCTGCGGCACTGAAATAAGGGTAGGCACAAGTAAAAAAGGTTAGAGTTAGGGTATATACATCCCTGGTAGCAAAGCCTTTCGCACACTGCTGCAATTTTTGCGCACTTTTGCGTGCACTGCTGATAATTGCAGCCGAATTACAATAACTAAGCAGCGCAATTCTTTTATACTTCTGCTACTCGGAAATTGCAATACTTGAGTGCAACCGCAGTGCGTAAATCTTGCAACAGGAAATTGCTTTCATTTGCAAATAAAAATAATAAATAAATTTATAAATTTACAAATTTGCTGCAATTCTCCTGTACTCATGAGTGCACATTTCCGATTTCTCCGGATGCACTTTCCTCCTGTAAGAATTACGCAATTCTGCTGTATGCATTAGACTGCCAATAGATTGCAGAAGAAGTATAGTGAAATTGGTATGCTTTCCTATGCAATTTCTGCGCAATCGCGATTGCGTAAGACTGCCCTGTTGAAACAACCTTATAAAATACAATAAAAATAAATTTTTATAGGAATTAACGTGTGTATCTGCACCAGAAGTTCCTTACATGTCCTTATAAATATATGTCCTTAAAAAATTTCGTCCTTATAAACCCTATAGAAAATTACTTGTCTGTCAAAATTTATTTTTATAGTATTTTAATATAAGATCATTTCAACAGGGTGTGCTACCAGGGTTCACACTGATGTTATGTACTTAGACTATTTATTTAACTGTTCACATCAAGGTGCAGATGACGACTGACTGTGTACCATATTACTCAATGACAATAGTGCCTCACTTATGCGTACATATATGCTTATTCAAACACATTTGTAACACGCCCCCTTGTTTGAATATATCACAAAAACAATAAAAAATGTTTTATTTTGCTTATGCTAACCATAATATAATTATAATTAATCTCTGTTACAAAAATACAGTACATTTACTTTATTTATAGAACTATTAATTTGGGAACAAATAAAAAACTTAAAACTAAAACTTATTTCTTGTATATAGTCCAACACTTGATAAAAACATCTTTCATTTTTGCACAGGTACCCAGGCGGAAATAAAAAAATGTACTAAAACTTAAAAAAAATGAACAGTAAATACTAGTTTGTAATGTCCAGATTTGAGACTCTAATAATGTTTATCAGAAATTATTAAAAGTTACTAGCTGTTACTAATTGTTGTTGTTACTAATTATTGTTTTTTATTATTTTTTGTTGGTGAGATCTATTATTTGATATTATTTTTTTTATTTTTTCCTTGTAAAATTTATTTCCGTAGCTTCTATTAAAGATCTACTTCTGTTTTCTAACAATTGTCATTTTTTTTTAAGTTTACATATTTTTTTTGTAAAAGATATAATTAGCAAAATTAATATAAATACTTAATAATTGTTTGTAATAGTTATTATTTTATTATATTTTTTTGTAACAGTTATTATTTTATTATATTTTTTTGTAACAGTTATTATTTTATTATATTTGTTTATAAGGTTCAGACAAAGAAACAAAAAGAAATAAAAAAAAATAATAACGTTTAGTAAAAAACTATAATGTCCAGATTTGAGACAACGCAGGACAAAATTCAAATCGATCTGATACTCTTTTTAATGCGCAATAAATAAAAGTAATTGATAAAATCAGTTGTTTAGGACATACAATAATGGCTCCTAGTGGTTTGATTACAAAAATTTAAAAATTTTCAAATAAAAAAACAGTACAGAAGCATAATTTTTTTGTAGACAGCTGCTGGTGTAAGTTATGAGTAGCTATATTCTTATTTTATATTGCGTTAATTTTAAGCTTTGTTTAAAACTGCGGTATTCATTTGTTCAAAATATCGAATTTTAAAATTTGAATCGGACGCGCTCAACAGGTGCCTTCGCCACTTTGAATGATATCGTTTAAGGACTGACAGGGCAGTCCAGATGATAGTAAGTATTTTACCGTCACAATGTCACACTAGATCAAGAATAAGAAGCAATAGCAGTAGGCAACATACCCGACAGGGTTTAGCCTAAGCCGAAAAAATGGTTGCTGGAGTGTTGAGGATTATTTCAAGAAAAGTACCAAAGTTACCCTTTGGTCGTACGAATTTCTTGCAACCATATAGTGTTCAAACTTCCTTTAAGTATGTAATACGTATTGATTCATTTTAAATAAATTTTAATGCTCGGTTTCAAAAACTATGTTATATAACGATAAGATAACCTTAAAACAATTAGTTTTATTTTTCTTTTTAAAACAATTTTAATTCTTAATTCTTTTCGGTATAATAGTCACTGGCAGAACTAACCATTTGTATAGCTTTTTATCCATATTGCTTTGTAAAAAAATTAAGATATACAAAATTTAAACCGCAAAGGGTTTAAACAATTAAGTTTTCATAACATAGTATTTTTATATGCTACTTACCCTTTCTTGTGACTTCATAGGCAACCAGCATCAAATTGGTGGTATCCAGATAAAGATTATATCGAAGAACATATTGGTCCTACATGGTTTCCAACAAGCTCTGATCCAAAATGGAAATTTCCTCCTTTTGAGACATCCGAGGGACCACCTGCAAAAACAGTTAAAAATATAAAAGTAAATTTTGGTCCTCAACATCCAGCAGCTCATGGTGTACTTCGACTTGTACTAGAATTAGATGGGGAAGTTGTTTTGAGTGCTGATCCCCATATAGGATTACTGCATCGAGGAACAGAGAAACTTGTTGAATATAAAACTTATACACAAGCTTTACCATACTTTGATCGCCTAGATTATGTATCAATGATGTGTAATGAACAATGTTTTTCTTTAGCTATTGAAAAACTTCTGAATATAGATGTTCCATTGAGGGCAAAATATATTAGAAGTAAGTACTTAACTTTTAATTTACTTTCTAAAAAGAAATTTTGCAGGTAATAATTTAGGTAAATTGGCAGCATTCCAATTTACAAATTTAATTTTACAAATTTAATTTAATTCAACAGGCTCAAATTAAAATAATTAGTTCGAAAAACTCTAAAAAGTGTAGTTAGATCTTAATGAAATTCAAGTCAATTTACCTAAATCTTTATGTAAATTTCTAGCTTATTACTTTTTATGAAGTTAACATTAAATTAGTTAAAATTGAATATTTATTTTAAGCACTGTATGCTGAATTAACACGTATATTAAATCATATTATGGGAATTGGAACACATGCTCTTGATGTAGGAGCTCTCACACCATTTTTTTGGTTGTTTGAAGAGCGAGAAAAATTGATGGAATTTTATGAGCGTGCCAGTGGAGCTCGCATGCATTCAGCATATGTAAGACCAGGTGGTGTTGCCCTCGATCTTCCATTGGGTCTTATGGATGATATATATGAATGGGCTGCAAAGTATTCTGAAAGAATTGATGAGGTTGAAGATGTTTTATCAGAAAATAGAATTTGGATTCAGCGCACCAAAGATGTTGGTGTTGTTAGTGCAGAAGATGCTTTGAATTATGGTTTCAGTGGTGTAATGGTGAGAGGATCAGGACTAAAGTGGGATATTAGAAAATCTGAACCATATGATGCGTATCATCTTGTTGACTTTGATGTACCAATTGGCACAAAAGGAGACTGCTATGACAGGTAGAAGTTCTGACTTAACAAAAATTACTTTAAGAAAATATTGATCAATTAATTTTTTCCTTTAACCTACTTATTAAAGATACACCATAGGTAATTTTAACAGGATATATAATCTTCTATGATTATTTTTATAACAAAAAACATTAAAGCTTTAGTATAGGTTACTTTAAAATACAAAGAAAATTCCAAAAGAAATATTTGAAAAAATTTTTAGAAAAAAAATAAAATAAACCAAAAATTTTGTTAGAAATGTAAATAAATAGATTTTCAGTATTTATAATTTAATCAGTATTTATAAATGAAATATTGTAAAATGGGGAAGAAGGTGTGCACAATATCAAGACATAGTATGTAATAGAAAAAAATTATTGAACTAATTTTTTGAGTTAAATGATATAAATTGTGAATTTTTTAATCGTTCATTCATCAGTATGGTCACTCTAATTTTAACTGACGTTTCATACATCTGATTTTTCTTCAAAATTCTATATCTTCATACTCACCGAGATTCGTTCTATTCGCGTAAGTCAAGCGTGAGTAAGTAACCTCCTTGCTAAAATAAATCAGGTGAGTTCTGAAGAGAGATCTCACGCTAAAATCTCACGGTAACTTTTAAAATAAAACATTTGCTGCGTAATTGATTTTTCTCATTTCTATATATTGCTAGTAAAATCAATCGAGAATCAGTCTCTTGGGAATACCGGAGTAGTAGAGGCCAAGGCTTTCCAAAGCCGAATTCAAATTTAGACGGAACTCTTATTCACCCGATTTTCATTTATACAAACATGACTGAGGATGTCATAGTTACTTCTTTATTTGGAGGTCACCAAAATTGTCACCTTCAATCGCCGAACTCTTATGTTCAATAGTATACAAAATTTGTATTCTTTGTAATCAAAAATTTTTTCTGAGTATAGACCACGTGTTCTACAATAGCATAGTAGTCTTATACTATGCTACTCTGATGCTAAATTCATTAACTGATCCATCTAGTTCATCTGCAAGATTTGAGCCATGTCCAGGGTACGAGAAATCCCAAGTGAAATGATTTAAATTTGCATTTTAGTATCTTTGATCCTTTTAAAAAATGCGACATGCACCATCGAGTAAAATTCAATTTTCTTGTTTTTTTACTCATTTTTCTAGAAGAAACCTCCAGTATGGGGTGGCCACTGACAACTTCCCTTTAGGGAAAGGGATATTTTGAATATCTTTAAATGATTATTCTCTGTATACAAGCGAAAGTTCTTTTTTTAAATCTTTAGTTGTTTAAATAAGCATGTATCGAAAACTAGTATTTTTCATAATTGAAGTATTGGTAAATAAATCTCAAATTAAATTTATAATGTCCGAAATCGCTTTCAAAAAAGTTCTAATTAGAATCACAGTCAAAAAGGAATTTATCTGCAAGCGGCTTCAAGAAGGTACTAACTCGAAAGCGCTATTTCAAAAAGGTACTAAATAAAAGCGATTTCCAAAAGTACTAACTCGAACTCTAATTCTTTCGCGTTTCACTGAGGAATTTTGGAATATTCCTATCGAAAATTTGGAAGTAGGTAAGGTTCTACAAAAGTGAGTGTAAGTGTATATAAGTGTGTCAATTCGAATATAGGCGGTGCCTGTGCATACACAACAATTTTACGCCCACGCTCCTGCCTTACCGAAAAATCCTGCAGGATTCCTGCAGAACCATCCTGCACGTAATTTCGCTGAATTTTCCTGCAGGAAATCCTGAATTTATTCCCGCAGGATAATCCTACAGGACAATTATACAATTTAAATTAAAAATTATAAATTATAGATCATAAATTATAATAAAATTGTCAAACAGATCGTTTTCCAAGTTTACGCTTACGCTTATGCGGGGAAAATGTTATTTTTCATGTTTTCTTTTACTAAAAATAACATTTTATCCGTTAAATAGTATAATTAATTAAGTGTAATTTATAAAAAAATCCTACAGAACCATCCTGCTGGAATATGAGGAATTCTACGAAAAAAATTCCGTTAGCGAGTTCAAAAACTGGAGAAAAAAATGTATGAGTTCATCTATTTTTTAAGTTTTTTCTTGTTCTTTTGTATATAATACCTAGATGAAAAAAATGTTGAACACTTGATTTTAAAATAAGTATTTTTTATTTCTACAAATTAAGTTTATTATATGAAAAAATTTGCAAAAATATCTCATTTTCCGATCCGAAAACTGCAAAAAAAAGACACATTACACATTTTTTATTGTAGTAAACACCATATAATAAATGGAGAAAGTGTTCAACATGAGATTCCGATATAGCTTTTTCTTGTTTCTTTAAATAGTCCGAAATTCAAAATATTTGTTGGAAGCTTCATTCCTTATATGCGAATCTGTGTATACATATAACGAGAAAAAAAATACATATTTCGATATCGACTGTTCAACATTTTTTTCGTCTATTAAATAACCAAAAGAAGAAGAAAAAACTACTTCGAAAATAGCACAAGTTCAGTTTTTGAACTCGCCATCGGGATTTTTTTCGTAGAATTCCTCATCAGGGTTTCCTGCAGGAAAAACCGCAAAATTTCGTGCAGCATATTCCTGCGGGAAACATGTAGGAAACTTACAAAACCTGCAGGATGTCTTGCAGGATTTTTTGGTAAAGGCTCTCAGCTTGCGGGAAAATCGTAGGTACTTTGTAAACACAAAGGCGCCTACACTGGAAGAATCTTCACGTAAAAATTTCAATGGATCCCATCGTAAAAATATTGGAATTTTTAGGGGAAAATTGCTGTAATTTTTATGGCTCTTGCTAGCTCTTGAATGATTGTAGATTGAAACAATTTATTAATTTTTAGATAAAGTATAAGAAATGAATTGTAACTTGAACAGTTAATGCTTTCATGTTTGTAATGTTCATTATGACACCATTGCCCTGGAAATCAGCAGGACTAACATAAAAGCAGAAAAGCTGAAAATCCCTAAATGGAATCAGTGAAAAGTAACTGCAAAAACTCAAAAATAATTTTGTAGAGTGGAGTGAAAAGATTTTATAGAAGACTGCTCAAAGTACTACAATACTGTTTAGAAATTTTGAAAATTCTTTTATAATATAGGGGAGAGTGGGGCTAATTTGTACATGCGATACAGTTAATTAACCTAAATTAATTGATTTTTAACCCTCTAAAGATAAGGTATCGTCGGTATGACACCTCATGCTTAGGGGGTCGCAGTTCAAATTGAAATCACTGCTGGTAGCCCAATGTAGATCGTTAATTGATTGCATCGTATGTATCAATCAGCTCCACCTCCCTCTATAGGGAGATATATATATATAAAAATGCTACAGCATTTTTTTTTAATTTTATTTTAATAAGTAGGCCACGCATACGATTTTTTAGAAGCATATTGAGGTCACATCATCTTAATTTGATATGCAGCCCCTAAACTTGAGGTATCCAGCAAACAATACGTTAAATTTAGGGGCAGCAGATCAAATTTAGACGACTAGTTGGCCCGCAATATGCCTCTAAAAATGTAAAAATGGTGTGCGTGGTCTATTATGTCCCGCTCTTTCCTATTTAAATTATGACGAAAAACTTTAAAATTTAAATTGCTTTTGACATCTATATTTATATTTGTGTTTCTGTTTTCAGATATTTAATCCGTATAGAAGAAATGAGACAGTCTCTCAGAATTATTGAACAGTGTTTGAATCAAATGCCCAGTGGTGAAGTACGAACGGACGATGCAAAAATTGCTCCGCCAAGCAGAAAAGAAATGAAAACTAGTATGGAGGCCTTGATTCATCACTTTAAACTATTTACGCAAGGATTTCAGATACCACCCGGATCCACTTACACAGCCGTCGAAGCTCCCAAAGGAGAATTTGGTGTATATTTAGTTAGCGATGGTAGTTCTAGACCATACAGATGTAAAATCAAAGCACCAGGATTTGCTCATTTAGCTGCTTTACAAAAAATGGGCCCTGGTCACATGTTAGCTGATATTGTAGCTATAATAGGTACACTTGACGTTGTATTTGGAGAAATTGATCGATAATATGTTATTACAAAACACAAAATATAGGAAAAAGATATTACGATTATTTAATAAATTATGTATGTATATTATTTTCTAATTAATTTTATTTTTATTAATAGATTATTGGTAAAAGTACTGTTATATTAATACTAGACGTCTTTTATTTGTTTGATATAAATCAAGATGCTGTCATTAGATCCATAAAATTTCTAATTTAATATCGTAAAATATCTTAATGTAAACAATCTTTTTAAATTTTTAAATTATAAAAGTATGATAACTAGGCTAGCGAGTTTAAAAAGGTGTTAACACCGACAGTGGCTTGACAGTTAAGTGTTAAGTCGTCGGAGAGCGACTTCAATGATTTTTAAATAAAAATAAACTTAAAACAAGTCCAAATAGAAATAAACTTTTCTGCTTCAAATTTTATTCAATAACTTAATGTGAAATAATATATTGCAAATGTTTTTTGTATAAAAATATTTACTGTGGTTTAAATTTTTTGATTTGGTATAAATGTATTTGTTTGTTTAAGCATTTTCAAAATTACTCGTAAAAACATATACTTTTAGTTTTTTTAAATACTAATTTAATGCTTAATGTTTAAAAGTGTTTAAAAGATAGTATTGAAATAAAAAGTTTCTAACCTTTTAGTGCTAGATTTAGCGCCCTCGGAGAAAAATGTATAAAAACTGGTAGTAGGAGACTATACGAGATTTTGCTTCCTCCTAGAGAAAGCTTTGTAATAGTAAAAAAAAGTTTCTCCAAAAACATGTTAGTAGTTCGTTTTGAGTGTTTTTGAATCATTTTATGATATTTTTGGAAAATGTCGGTATGGATGTGTGCGTGCGTGCGTGCGTGCGTGCGTGCGTGTGTGTGTGTATGTGTATGTGTGTGTATATGCGTAGATCTCAGCACCTACTGAACGGATTTTAATCTAATTAGGCTCTTGTACGATGTGAGGAGAGAAATTCGTTTTTTTTTTTCGTTGATTTTTTAGTGACAATTTTTTGATTTTCGGAAGTTTTTTTCGATATTTTGTATCACAAAGTCAATATAATGAATAGTCTGTAAATGCATTTGAAAGAACATAAAATTCCCTATTTTTTCATCGTTGAAAAATTCAATTAGCTATATCGTCAATCTTTTGTTATTTCGAAAAAGGTGTTTTTTTTTAATCTCATAATCTAATAATTAATGATTTGAAATAATTCATATATTGACAATAAGCCGAAATATATTTCATAAAATTTTTAAGATATTTTCTCAATTATTTTTCAAGAAAAAAATTAATTTACGAACAAAATTCATTTTTTATGTCTACGATAACTGGAGTAAAAGAAAATAAATCGACTTAAAATTTTGAAATCAGTTAGTATTTTATTATATCTTGGATGAGTTCGTTGGACAGTTCGTTTAATAGTTTTATTTGAAAAATTTTTTGATAGGTCATATTTTGGAAACGGTTCGGTTTACTAACAAGGAGATGACCAGGGATGCGGGTCCAGGATTTCGTTCAAACTTTGTAAAATGATTCTTTGGTTCAAATAACCCGTGTCTCGGGATTTTATTGAATGAAGCCTAGTAACAAAAATATGGGACTTATTAAAAAAGTTTGGGGGAAACATGCACTTACGGAAATGTTGATTTCTCTGAAACTAAAAAGCGTACAAACACGAATAAAAAATGAAAATAAAGTTTAA
>UXGC01002634.1:0-10693 GCA_900480045.1 Eurytoma adleriae
GAAATAGTGAAAATATCACTAATTTTTGTAGTAAACACATTTTCCACTACTAAATTAGTAAAATTTACTATAAATTATTGAAAAATTAATCCAACGAAAAAACTGTTTGTAATTACACTAATATTTTTAGTAATTTTTACTAATTCTGGTAGTGCATAGATCACTATTGACTACTTTAATTAGTGCATTTGTACTAATTCGCAGTGGAGCACTTTTAACTAATCAAATTAGTACATATTTAGTGATATTGCACTATTTCAACGTTTGGGAGCACGAATGTTTATTAACTGTTTTTCCTTAATTGAATAGGCGCATGTAAAAAGGGTTCTTAGATGCATACAAAATACGTACACCCCTAGCGGAAATGAAAAAAAGTACTAGAAATTAATAAACAATAAAAAAATTAGTAAATGGTAATAAAAAATATAAACTAATAATAACAATCTATAATGTCCAGATTTGAGGCGAGTAATAATATTTATCATATATTATTCGAAGTTACTTGCTGTTACTAACTATGATTAATAGTTATTATTTTTTTATATTTTATTTTTTGTGAAACCTATTCTATAAAAACAACCGATAAGAATTATTATTTTTCTTTTTATTTTGCAGGTTCATAAATTTTCTTTATATAAGAAAAATATAAAAAAATAATAGCTTTTAGTAAAAAAGTATAATGTCCAGATTTGAGACAGTGTATACAAATTTATAATTGTCATTATTTTTTATTATTTTTTTTAATTTATTGTTAAATTATTCGATTTCCACCTGGGACATAAAATCCCTTTCTTCATTCGCCAATTCAATTATTTTATTACAGTCAAAACTCTCAACATCACTGATCTAAATAGTCATGAAATTAATAAATTATATTGTTTTGTTGTTTTGTATGTTATGTAAAATGTGTAATAAAATGACTAAATGGTCAGTAATTTAAAATAAGTGTTAAATACAAAAAGCTATTTGATGCATTAAATGCATGTATGTGAATTAGGTATTCGTTACCTATTAATTTTCTTTTCTCTCAGTGCCCCGATAAAACTTTTTTATGTCAAATTTTTATATTCTTTCAATCTGCATTTTAGTTTTCTTTTACAATGTCAATAAGTATCAATTGAACAGCAATATATCTTTACAAACGTTGAGAAAAGTAAATGAAATGAAAAATATCTGACATCTCCTTAATTTTGTACAGTACATCTGAAACATGATATTTATAAAAATCAAAACAAGTACTCCTTGAGTTTCACTGCTTTATTTTATTTGCAGTTAAAAAAAAAATTCTGAATTGGTGCTTGGTACAAACTAATTAATTTAAATTTCGATCCATGCAGTATATCTTGTGTTTTAAAAATATATTCAATGAAACCCTTTATTCAATAGGAACTGCTTATTATTAATTGGGATATTGTCTCAAAATCATATCGCTAATTTAAGATATACTAAATTGGATAAACAAAAGATTTAAAAAAAAGCTTAAAAAAATTTTTGTGTGCAATATGAAACTGCTTTATATTTCATTTTTCGTCGTTGATGACAAGATTTTGTTTATATATAAAGAAAATAGAACATCGATTTTTATAGTTAACTGTCTAAAGGTTGAGTTTCTAAAATTTTATATAAGTAGAAAATTGAATATTTCAATAATGACAATTATTGTGTGCTAACACGCTTTATTAAACAGTCCAGGAATATCATTTTTACAACGTTATTGTGTGGAGCTTTTAAATTTTAATTTAATTTAAAAATGCACAATCAAGGTATTGTTAAAGAATACAGAATTTTTTAATTGTTTTATATGAAGTGTTAAAAGTAAACTAAACTAGCATTCACTTTTAGAGGAGTTACACTTCCAATGATTCAGTAACTAAATAGTGGATACAATTGCTTGCGTACCACTTTCATTTTTATTGATTGAATGTTTGTTGAATTTAATCTGTTTTGGTCACAGTGTATCCACTGATTATTATAACAGGCATTATAAATATATCTTGTTAAAAATGTTAAATTATAAAAAACGTAAATACGAATATTGAAAAAGCTATTAGATACGATAAAGTATATATCTAACATATATTTTTAAAAAGGTTGTATTGTAGAATGAGGTATATTTTTAAAAAGTTTATTTGGCGCAATAGTAAATCCAACATATTGAGAGTGCTAATCACAATATTGGCGTTTAATTAAATCAATATTTTTTCATAGTGACAAAATATTTAATTACTACAATGCACTTGAAGTTATATTATTCCCCATTTTACTATATAACTTAAGCATTCATAATTAATACTCCTAGGCATGGTTAACTGAATAAGTGATAAAATTGAAAAACTAAAGTAATTTCCTGTGGATAAATTATTGTTGAAGCTTATAATTATTTTTAATGATGAAGGCATAATTTTTGTTGCAGAAATGGTTGTAAAGCCAAAAATTGTGATCACATTCTTGTAATTGAAGCAGATAAATATTCTTTACTTATCTTATTAATCAAAAGTTTAAAAAGTTTAGTTTTTAAATATGGGATATTACTAATTTATTGCGAAAATGATGTTTTTTTAGAAAAGTTGTAAGGCCAAGTATTTTAAAAACTTCGTAAATTGTACGTTTAACCAGAGAAAGTATACGCAGTTAAAAAATCTCTCTTTAGCAGGCTACTCCGTATTTATAATTATCATAATCAGCAATATTTTTAAGTGGTCAATTTATATCAAAGATTACATCACATGGTGCATTTTTAGTTGAGTAAGCAAGAATCTCAAATTACCGTAAAAAGATTTCTTTTTGTTTTAAATGAATTAGTGATTCGAAATAAATAAATTATAATTGATCTATTAACTAAATGATTGTTGGGCAATATTAATATGAAGTAAAGCATTTTCATTGTAAAATACTACAAATAAATTTTTATTTATTTTTTTTAAATGGGTTTAGTTATATGTTATGTTACATAAATAGTTTGCCCTAAAAACATTTAACAGCAACGAATCAAGCCTAAACAAACTTGTAAAACTAGGCTCCAGCTTATGAAAAGTACAATTTATTGCCTTACGTACACTAATTATTTCTTAAATGTTAAGATAATAAATAAATTATAATTGTAAGATTAAAATGTTTTATGATGGCAACTTTATGAATTTATAAGCTTATTAGTAAAACTCTGGTAATATTATAAATGTTCATTAATAATAAGTATCGGATTCTAAAAGTATGGCTATGCATATATAATGTTACAAAACTGTTGTCCAGTCATAGTGACTTTAAAAAATTATTCACTTCCATTGTCTGCTGAAACTTAAATGAATTAAATTGTTGTATGAAGAAGTAAAAGCTTTTGTTACTTTTAGATATCAATATTTATTTTAGGCAGATCTTTATACTAATATATACAATATGCTAAATGTTTATTTTTATCTATTTAAAAATTAAAATTTAATAAATTATTTTTTTCAACTACATGCCAGTGCATTGTTTCATTTTAATAATTTACCTACTACCTACTACAATCAGTTATTTATAAATAATTTTTATAATTATATATACAATTCATTTTCATTTTTATACAAATAAAATTTGTTTTAAGCAATCCTAATAAATAAATTCAAATAAATTTTAAGAAAAGTATGTCACTTCAAAATTTAGTATAAAAGTTGAAAATTTCATAACTGAATTAATAAATAAAAAAATAAATTAATTAATTATTAATAAATTAATAAATTTGACTACAGCAAATGTGATCAAAGAGTAGATTACATTAGTTTAACGATTCAAAAAAAGATGCTGATGCTGATTCCGGAGGCTGTTTCAGGCCCTAAATATTTAACTTTGTTTATGAAAAGAGCCCAAATTACAATTAAAGATTAGTTTAAAAAGCCAGTCATCGCTTATGGTAAGAATCCATTAGCCTTTACTAAAAAAAATTGTAATATAATCGACGTCCAAAAAAAACGAAAAAGAAGGCCAATGCATATATATAATGGGGTTTTTATAATAAAATAAAGCCCGTTATTTTATCTTTTTTACATATATTTTTACCAATAATCAGCATTAAATATTGATTATAAAAAGTTTGTTACAATAATTAAGTTTGTTTTAATGAACATGTACATGAAATATATATATGTATATATAATCCCATGATAGGCGAGGAGGGGAGGGCCGCGCCGCCGCGGCCGCGAGGGCGCGGGCTCGCGCCCTCGGCTCGCGGCATTCGAGCGGCGACCGGTGGAGGTGCAACGTCTTGGCGGAGGTCGGCAGGTACGCAGGTTCTAAAGTGGCTCTTTTCTGGGTAGAAGTTGACCAAACAGCAGCGAGACACACTCATAAGACATCAGGTAACTTTAATAATCAAAATTTAAGTGCCTTTGTTGCATAAATTAGCAGATATTCGCTTACTAGTCGCCCAATAGACTCAAAATGAATGTCGCGGTGCTCGCGTCGGTACGACCTTTTTGAAATTTTTAAGAGTAAATTAATCAATATTTCAATAGGCATTCCTAATTGATTCACATAAAAAGTCTGAGTCGATCAAAATTCGGTAATTGCAAAACGTTGAGAATCGTAATTCCAAGAATCCGGCCGGCCGGCATTCGAACGGCGACCGTTGAAGAGTGCAACACCGCGGAGGACATCATCCGCGTCAGTTATACTTAAAATATTGTAATTTTCTGGGTAGAAGGTGCCTAAGTAGCAAAAGATAAACGATTGGAAGTCGCCAGGTAAATTTTATTGTCAGATTTTAAGAGCCTTTGATACAATAGGACTCCCAGTGGGGTCAAAATGAATGTCGCAGTCAGTACGAATTTTTTGAGATTTTTAAGAATAATTCATCAATATTTCAATAAACATTTCTAATCGAGACGTACAAAACGTCTAAATCGATCAAACGGACGTAATTTTGCAAAAAAATTAAAATCGAAATTCTGAGAATCGTCCGCGACTCCGCGGCGGTTTTTTATCGCGATTCGCGGTCCGCGAGACAAAGGGCATTCGAACGGCGACCGTTGAAGGAAGAACACCGCGGAGTAAATCGCCAGCTTCGGATTCGGAAATACTTTATTTTCTTGGGTAGAAGGTGCCTAAATAGCAGTGGGGCACATTTATAAGACATCAGGTAACTTTTATTATCAGATTTTAAGAGTTTTTTAAGCATAAAATAGCAGATATTCGTCCACTGGACTCCCAATAGAGTCAAAACGAATGTCGCAGTCGGTGCGACTTTTTTGAAATTTTTAAGAGTAATTAATCAATATTTCAATAGATATTACAAAATGATGCGTATAAAACGTCTAAATCGATCAATATTTCGGTTGAAATTGCAAAAATGCAAAACGCTAAAAATCGTAATTCCAAGAATCGCCCGGTTAGCGCCGGCCGGCCGCCGGGCGCCGCCGCGGGCATTCGAACAGCGACCGTTGGAAGTGCAACGTCTTGGCGAAGATTGATCGATTCAGACTCTGAAATATTGTACTTTACTGGGTAGTCGGTGCCTAAATAGTGAACAGATACGATTATAAGACATCAGGTAACTTTTATAGTCCTAATTTAAGTGCCTTTTGTGCATCGAGAATCATCTGTGGTGTTTGAATTGGGAGGGGGCCGCGGCATTCGAACGGTAACTGTTGGGTATAAGGAACTCTGGTGGAGTGCGGTTGTGTACTTTTCTGAATAGAAGTTGCTTAAATAAAGCAAAGAGGTGTAAATAATATTCGTTTGTAAGCCGCCAGGAAACTGTCTTTTATAGTCATAATTAAGAGGCTTTAGAGCATAAATAGCTCATCGTTAACTTTTCGGATGATCCACAGATGCTACCTGAGTCAACACGTCACAGGCAATATCATATACGAGCAAACTCAATAGGCCTGTGCACCCACACCCAAACCAACGCACAATTACCCACTCCCTCCGAATATACATGCACATACTCTTTGATTATAAAAGAACTTTTCGATTACTTGTGTTGCAATTACACTTTCTTAGTTTTGGCTAAGAATCTAGTGTACAGAATAATTGTGCAATTACTAGTTTGTGCACATTATTTTTGTGTACATTGTTTCTTTACACTACTCTTTAAGAAACGTGCACAATAATAATGTGCATAAATTAGTACATGCACGTTTATTCTGTGCACTGAACATTCTTAGCCTTGGTTTTTTTATACTGGCTTATTTCTTAGTTAACGTAATTTAATCTTTTGAATCATTTTTCATCTGAATAATATTTATAAAGCGATATACGAATAGAACTTATATTGCAGTTCTAATTATCTACTTAGACCTCATACATGAATTTTAAAATGACACTGAAATTGTCAGCCTGTTAAAAAATTCAGTGGTTTTCACGATGAAATCATTGTGTTCCCTCTTAATAATTTGTTCACAGATATCTTATCAATATATAAAGGAGCCCTGAAAATTATAAAGCCCTAGTCAATTTCCCTCGAATTTTTTGAATCGGCTGTCAAATTCAGTGTCGTAATCTTAAATATTATATTCAAATAAAAAAATGACGTTAAAACTGAATATTCTTTTTTATTTCCAGACGATATTGAAGACAAATTTAGTGCAATTGCGGCTGACTGGATTAAGTTCTTTGGCATACTGCGGAATCTTTTATAAGCTACTCTGGGCTATATTTTCTACACTTGGTAAGTATTGCTTAAGAGATTTTTTATAAATATATGTTCTTATTTATATTTATATCAAAAGTATTAATTTTTAATTACATAAAAATATTGTATGCATTAATGAATTAAATTTAAATTATTAAATTTAAAAAAAAAGAGCTATTTAAACAATGTAATGTAAAAATAAATTCATTTTTTTCTAAAAAATTATCGAATTTAATAAAAATTAAAATGTTTTGGACAAAGTTAAAGTTTTTCAACTGAATATGTATAAAGTGATTACTCGTTTGATTTTATAGTACCATTTATTTGTACAATTGTACCTCCTTTTTTATTCTGGCATTTATATTATACCTACTTAAGGCACTGATCTTTTACGTAAATCTTTCTCTTTGATTGCTATAATGATCATTTTGATCTTTCACACAAATCTTTTAGAAATATTCAAACAAAAAAATAACATCAAAATTAAATATTTGTTTTTGTTTTCCAGATAATACATTGCATTTAATGTAACTTGTGGTTGGTGTATCTGAACTGCAATTTTTTGAATTTAATGTAAAGGTACCGATTATTTATTCTTTTAATTTAATTTTAATTCTATTTGTCATTAAATTTACAGTCATGATATTAAATTTTCAGAGAGAAAGGAATTAATTGGTACACCGTGGAATATTCTTGGATTGTGCTCGAGCTCGAGCTACTCTAGGCTATTTTACACTTTTGGTAGGCATTGCATATGATCATTTTTCATTCATATAAACTCTTTTTTTGTATTTATATCAAAAACATCCACATTACAAATTACATTATTAAAAGTTTCTTATATATAAATATTTGCTTTTTTTCCAGATTATATTGTATTTAATGTAAACCAGTTGATGTATTTAAAACCTTTCCTTGTGATGAACATCTTTATGGAATTGGATATAAAGGTATAATGTATTAATGATTATTTTTATTCTTTTAATGTGTTAATAAATCTCATTAAAATTAAAGTTATGTCGTTGAATTTTCAGAAAGAAATAAAGAGCATTAACACATAGGAAAGGTCGTGTGAGCTACTCTGGGCTACTATATTTTTGGTAGGTATCGCTTGTGATTTTTCACTGATATTCTTTTAGTTATATATAAATCAAAAATATTTGCATTATAAATCATACTTTATAAAACTATTTAAATAATCTGATAGAAAATAACAATAATTTAATCTACAATTACTATAGCCAATTATATATTTAAATTAAATCATAAAATGCAGTGCTCAGCTTCGGTATAAGAATTATTGACCTCTTCTAAATTGAATTGTAAAATAAATTTTAGTTATTAAATTTTAAGTAAATAATAAACTGTTAGTATAAACTTAGAAAGCAGTTGATTTGAAAGGCATATGGTTGTTCAAGACATATGCACTGTTAAGTTTTATATTATTACTAATAAATATTTATATCGTATTTTGCAACAAATGCAAAATTGTTTACATACAAAAGTAATAAAAAATTTCTAAACAAATTCCAAAGCGGAAAAATAAGCAAGATTTTTTAAATTTTAGAACTAAAATAGCTAAAACATGCCTAATACAAGTTAAGTTAATTGAGTAACAGATTTAAGAAAAAACTTAAAAAAAGCTTTTGCAAAATAAAATAATGAGATTTTTTTATATACAAAGAAAGTTTTTAACGGTTTTTATATATAACCATTAATAGTTATCAACAGTTCCTCAAATTTTATATATATAAAACATAAAAATTATTACTGAATATTTTGAATAATAACAATTCCTGTTTCATATAAATTTTTCTAATATAAAATAAAGTGGCTATTGCAAAAATCATTTTTACATTATTGTGCGTGCCACTTTCTTATGTATTTATATAATTATTACTATCCAACATTATTTCGCAGCGAATAACAAAATCGTTTACAATAAAACGGTAACCAATTTTGACTATTGAGTTAAATGAATTTGAATACAAAACGAAAAAATAAAAATAATTATCTTTTTTAAATTACTTCTAGATAAAAAAATGGTGGCATATATAAGTTATTAACAAGTTTTGCTACATACAATAACTTTGAATAATTTATTGTTTTGTTAACTGAAAATATCTTTAAATAAACATTATTAATTTTAAATGTTTTTCTGCAAACTACAATGTTTAAAAATTTTATAACATTGCGAATTATTTATTGCTTTGTTTTCTCAAAATAAATAAATAATTTAACTTTTGTATTTTTGCGGATTGTCTGAAATCTATTAAAACTACTTAGTGTATAATTTATTATACTAATTGAGTTGTTATACAAATACGTACTCGATTAGCTATTTGTATATTTAGAATTAATATATTAGAAAATCGTTACAAATAAATAATATACAAATTTGTTTGTATTTTTCAGAAAAAGAAAGTTTGGCCCAGATTTAATTTCAACTTTACCTTGGATGACTTAGCAAGAGTAGAAGCATCAATGAGAATTAAAGTATTTGATTCAACAAAAAATACCCTATCTTAAGTTAAATTAATGATAATTCTCTAATCTCACTGATATTCAGTGTGTTTAAAGTTTTTTCACTAATTCAACTTTTGAGGGAGAATCTCATGCGAATTCTCTTTGATGTCTCTACGTACCTTAATCCTGGTCTTTTGTAAGAGGAAGGGATCTCTGGGCTCTTAAGTTACAGAAGATGACGTATTAAGCTGCCGTCGTCTTCAACGAGGGAATCCGCGACGGCGAGTTATTTTATCTTTTTCGTAATCAACCTTTTCTTTCTATTGAAAAATTTCTGGATATATCTTATTAGATATTGTTTTAAATAATTCGTCCTTAGTGTAAATATTATTTTATATTGTTCCAATTATATCCCACCTTCAACATTAGATAATAGATTTGTGAATAGTATAGAAAGATAGGTCTGGATTAGAATTTTTTTTAATTACAATAATATTAATGTTTTCGTTGTAAATTAATTAAAATTAAAATAGTATTAGTAAATTCAGTTCATCTTCCAATTAAAATTGTTTCTTTTTTACTTTTTTTTTGTTGAATTTTTGGGATGTCCCTTGGCCCTATTAGCTTTTTCAGCGGACACATGTCACTGTTCAACGATACTGTATGTACGAATAATACATGCAGTGTATCAACTGTATTTCAACGAATGAAGGCATTACTGCTATGTCAGTAGCATATCTTAATATATATATATATAAGTTATTATTATTAATAAATTACAGGACAAATTGATTTTTATTTGTCAGTTACATCATTCTTAAAATGAGTAATTTTTAAAATTATTTGTAATTTCAGTATTTTTAATTATTTATTGGTAAATTTTAAATAATTGTAATTTGCTTAATATCTCTGATAGCATCTGAACGTCGAATGCGTTTTTGAATGTTGAAAAAAGGTTGTGGACTTTTTCAACGTCTGTTATTATAATGTTATTACAATGACGTTGAAAATCTTCACAATCCTTTTTCAATATTTCGTGCTATATTCAGTTGTTCTCTGCACCTTTTAGCTCTTTGAGTGGATACTTGACATTTTGCAACAGTGCAGTGTATCATAGTTTTTCAGTGAATGATGACAGCATAGTTTTGTTGTTATGATAGTACATACATATTTTATAGTCTTCCACTCTTCACAGTCCCAATAATAAATTTTCATTCATTGATAATTTTTGAGAAAAATTTAGTTCTATTTAGGTGAATTCTATACAAATAGAATAGATAATACAAAAAATTAGTTTTTATGTGTTATATATTATTATTTAAATTAGTATGTTTTAAAACTGTTTGTAATTTCAGTTTTATTAAGTTTTTATTAAGTTTTATTATTCAGTTTTGTAACACACGGACAGACTCGACAAATCCAAAATTTTACTACACAGTATATAATAAAATTTGCTAAACTTACAGTAAATTTTGCTGAACTTATAATAAGTTTTCTGTAAGTCCAGTAAAAATTAATGTTAGTTTGGCAAATTTTATTATATACTGTGTAGTAAAATTTTGGATTTGTCGAGTCTGTCCCTGTGTTACAAAACAGTATAGTAATTTTTACTAGAAC
>UXGC01002635.1:0-10690 GCA_900480045.1 Eurytoma adleriae
AAATTACTAAACAGTTAGTAATCTTCGAATCAAGTGACCTGTTTGGTAAAAATTACTTAAAACTTGGTCAAAATTACGACTTTTTTAAGAATTTTTAAAAAGTTGGTTAGTAATTTTTACCAACTGGATCCCATGGTCTCAAGATTACTAGAAACTTACTATCTAAAGTTGAATTAGTAAAGAATAGTGGAAAGTACTCCACTATTCAGTAATTAGTGAAGCAAGTTCCACTAATTTTAGTGGTCTTACACTAATTCAACTTTAGAGGTTAGTAATTTTTATTGAACTCTTGTGTGTATTACTTGTTATTGAAGGAAAAAGATAAATGATTTACACTCGTTTTATGCATTTCGAGCGCCATAGAAATTGTACGTAATTTTTGTTTTTCGGACGAAATTTCTATAAACTTTTTGTAATTTTAAAACTGCGCAAATTTGTTTAACGAGTACGGCTTTAACACGAAAAATCTTAATCGATTTTTAATAATGAATGAAACCACTACATTGCAATTTACTTCGTTTATTTTGTACTTTTATCTTAAAATTTGAGATTGCGTTAATTTAGCCTACTTTTGAAATCCACGAGTTTCAGATACCGAGCGAGCTCTTTATTTTCGCGAACTCGGCGTGACTTTATTAAATTTATTAAACACGCGTTATTAAAGCTATTAATGCGAAAGGAGATTTTTAACACTCGGCGTACTTTTTGCGCATCGATTAAACGGCACGTTGCAGCGCGGGTAATGAAAGTGCGCGGCGATATATCCACCCAAACACGTTTTGAAACACCTATATTTACGTATCTTGCATCGGCGCATTTGTATCGGCGCGGGGAGGAAAAAAAAAAGAGGAGCGAGAGGAGGATCGAAGGCGCTGTCAGGCATTATGAAAATATACGTTTCGCCCGATCGCTTACCGTCGCTCCTCCAATACAAATCGCGCGTTAACTGCCGAAAATTTTTCAGCGATTACGGCCGCTGCCCTCGCGGCGGGATGCGGGCCGCTCTCGTTTAATTTTTATGTATGGTACCGCGCGCCGCCGGGGAAAAGCGTATAAACGGTCGGCGCGCGCGCACCGAGGGCCGCTAATGGCCCGCCGAGCGTATAACGCGCTTCGGCTATTAATTAAATTGGAAGTGAGCTTAATTAAGCGTGGAGAGCGGCTCGCGTGCCGTCGCTCGCCGCGCCCGGAAAAACTATCGTCGCCCAATATTTATATACGGGCTCGCGCCGCCGCCCGTACGGATGCAAGGGAATCGCCCCCCGCGTTAATAGCCTTTTTCAGGTAGTCGGGAAACGTTTGATAATTATACTGTGCGAGGATTTATCATTACGTTTTTTTTTATTTTGAAAGTAGAATTATACGCTTTAGTTTTTTTTTCGCTCCTCCACTTTAAGGAGATTCCGTAATTGAATGAGAGCACTTTTTTTGGATTAGATTACTTTTTTGAAGAAGCATTAGGCGGATCGGCACTTTTTTCAAAGGGCTCCAAATGAGTTTATTTTATTGTCTTTACGTTTCTTTAGGAAAACACGTTTAATTTTTTTCGAGTTTTACTTTTTCTATTAATGTTTTGTTTAGTACACTAACCTGTAATTATTTTTTTTTATTAACGTTTTATTTACGATTAAGACGTTTATAATAAAGAAATGTTTGAATTAACAATGTATTTTTATTTTAAGTGCGATTAAGTGAAACTTAATCGATCCTTTTAATAAATTAATTATAAATTATATTGATCGATTTATTTACAACGTAAAACCTACGTTCAGATATAAGTGTTTGTTACGGATCATAAATTCACATCGAAAAGTACATTCGCGGATATTCGTATCGGATACAAATATTAAAAGTAGATTACAACTGCCGGCATAAAATTTGCAAAACTTGTCGCCAAGATAAAATACCTGATATTACAGCAGTTGCGTACATTTATCCGTACACGTTTTCTTTTGTTCCGTTCACTTAAATTTCACTCGAATTTTTCTTTTACCCAAAGATATACGTACATATTTAACGCATTAACTTTGTTTAGCATTTTAATTCATCCGCGCGATATTCAGTTATTAAAATAAAATTAAGGCTCGCACTTTTAAATTGCATTTGCATTAAAACTCGCGTCGGTTTGAAATTGACCGGCAACCCGTTTAACATATTTTTCAACGACTTTCTAATTGAAACTTGATGGTGACATCAAGTCCGTTTTTTACCAGTTTTAATTTCCCCCCCGCACGAGACAATATTTCCCAGCGGCGGCCGTGTACGCATTTACAGTTAAAATTATCGGCGTTTAATTGTGATCCATGGATCGCGTGCCGCCTAGCCTTGAACGTTTATTTCGCGACGCGGGGAATTAAGGCTCCGCCGTCAAAGGGCCCGTTCCCCGGGCGCGAACGGCGGTAGCGCGGCGGCTAGGCGCTAATGCGCCGATTAATATCGCGCCGAGCGCGCGCCCTCGCCGCGTGATTTAATTATCAGATTTTACGGGCGCGATAGGAGCGGAGCTTCATTAGCCCCGTCGATTCCCGCCCGATGGGAACTGGATTCGCCTCGCGGGACATCGCGCGCACTCCTTTTAATTACGCGCGCGGCCGTGTCGCACACGCCGGACTCGCTTTTTCGCGAATAAGTATAAGCCGAGTTTTTATTTCACGCCCTACCGACCGTAAATCGCTTGTTAAAGAGTCTCGTTCTCGGGGCGACGATAGCTTTATGATGTGTGTTATTACAAGTATTGACAAATTTTTACCGATTATTATATTTTGATGAAGATTCATGGGTCGTGAAATTTAGTAAAGTCTTATTATGGATATATAGTAACGTTTGTTGGAAATATGTACAGTTTAAACTGATTTTCTTTTTGTTAAAGTTTTTAAAAATATTTGTTTGTTAAGTTAGTTTCTATATGATTGTTTAAATACGCGACCAGTTACTTTGTTGAATGTACAATTTAAATCGATCTGCTTTTCGTTAAAATTAAAAAACGTAAAATTTTAAATGACTGATTAAATCAGCGTCCAGTAATTTTGTTAAATATATAGTTTAAACCGATTTTCATTTCATTAAACATTTTAAATGCAATTAATTAGTAAGTTGAAAACTAACGTCCAGCGACTTTGTTGAATACACAATTTAAACCGATTTCGTTTTCGTAAAATAGATATTTTCGTTAAACTTTTTTTAAATAAGTTAAAGCCTATAAATAATTGATTAAATACGCGTCCAGGTACTTAAAAAATCTAATTTGAAATAATTACTGAAATCTGTTTAATCCGATAAATCGGTAGCAACTCAAGATCGTGAAGGCACTTCGATCGTTTCGCGAAAAACTAGCACTTGTGTATTGCAACGCACGCATCGTCACGAAAGCTTTTTCGGAGCCGCTGAAGATCAGCTGACGGCTAAAATGATCACCATCCACACGCACCATTCGTTGTGGTCCCCGGCGATCGCTGAGCCCTGGCACTCGGGCGCCAAGCCCCTGCTGCTCCTCCTCCTCGGCGGGCGCTCCTCCGCGATCGGTATCGATCCTCACTCGCTGGGGGAAAAAATCACTCGCGCCAGCGCGAGATCCGATCGCGCCTAGACCTCGGCGACGCGGACGGAAGTGGCGGCGCGCACGAGCACGTGCACGGACTCGGCGAGTTTCCACAGCTGATCGGGCATAATTCCCGGGGCCGCTGCACACGAGACACACCAGGCGCCGCGATTTTTATCCGCCGGAGCGATATATATCCGCACTCCCTCGAGCGTGGCGAAACACGTTTGCGCGGCCGCGGCCGATTTTATGAATGAACCGCTCTAGCCGCCGATTGCAAAAGCCGCTCCCGAGCGGCTTTTCCGCGTCGGCGGGCTGCACTCGCGGTACACTCGGCACTGGCGATCCTCGAAAGTCCGGCGAAAATCGCCAAGAAAATCGGCGGGCGCAGGAAACTCCGGCGATCAGCTGACGTCCTCTGCACCGGCTCCTTTTGTTTACCCCGCGCAGCAGACGGTGTTTGGCCGCTGCACCAAATACGGAAAGTGCTCTCCTCCTTTTTTTTCTAAGTGAGGCGCGCGAACGGTAGACAGAGAGAGAGAGGGCGCGCGCCTGCGTGCTTTATACGGCGTCGGAGGCGGCGGGCGTGCAGTGTGTGTATGTGCGGCCGGACTGTCGGCTCGTTTCGGACTGAGGCTGTGCTGCGTGCGGCCCGTCGTCGTCGCGGCCGAGAGAGACTATACACGCCGAGCCACGTGACGGACCCTGCGGGAGGTAGGACGGCGCGAGCGAGCGAGCGAGAGAGAGAGTGGCTCCCTCCCTCCTCTCTCTTTCTCTCCCGCGCCTCGCGCACTCACACGCGAGACCCTCTCCGAGGAGGAGCTCCCTGGGCCGGGCCCCTCGTCTCCCCCGGAGATTCTCCCCCGGCGCACGCGGCCTTCGGCCCTCCGCTTCTTTCTTTTTTCAATTTTTTTTTTTAACGGAGCTCCTCTTCCCCCGCGACGCGCGCGTTGTGCCCCATCACTTTTCGAGCGCAACAGGTATAACGAATATTTACGTACTCATGCTCTTCATTATGCGCACGCGCGGGATTTCGTATTTATTAATTCAATTTTAATGTTATACAACGGCCGGGGTGATTTGTTGATGTAACCTCTCCCTCGCGCTGCTTCGTATCCCCGCCCGCGCGACTCGCCAGATGCGATAATGTTCGGTGATGTCTGGGGCCGGCTCCGGACAGCGCCGGTGATTTTGCGCTTTTTTCGATGAAAAATCGGGATACACGCCGGGGGGAGTTTTGTTGCTGAAACAGCGCGCGCTGCCTTCGTGTCCGTTTGTATTCGGTGTACGTCAGCTCGCGGACTCGCCTTGTCTTTAAAACGTTACAAAAGTCACTTTTTCTCCACCCGCGGTGTATCATAAATTGAATCGCGATTGCTTTTCTTTTGAACATTTTATGTAATTCATTACCGCGCTCGCACATTCACACTTCATTTTCATTTTATTCTCGCGGAGAAAGTCACCGCGAGCGCTGAATCACTCGCGGTGCCACCAATAAGTTACCCCGAAAATACTTCGGATTTCAAAAGTTTTCGTAAAACTTGTAACATCGAGAAAGAGACGAGCGCCGGGCAGCCGTAAAATATCGAAGCGGGAAAAAAAATCCTGATTATAATAATTCCGCCTCCAAACGAGCCGTTAAAAGCGTTTGTCTTCATCGAACCATCGGCTGTTTGCTCTCCACCTCCGCTAAGTGTTTGTTTAATTTTCATTATAAGTAAATCCGATCGCATTAAACCCGTCGTAAATACACAAGTCACGCAGGGACCATTCATCTTCAGAAAAGAGCGTTTGTACAAGTTTTAAACAAATTTCCGTCGCACGCCTCGCGACTCTTGTTTTTTTCTCAATTTTCGCCGTCGCGAACATAATTCTGAGCTTTCTCGAGAATAAATCGGCGCATAATGGAAAAAAAAATGCGAGAAGAGAGAGGGGGATGAGGCCCCGGCGCCCGTGTTGCTCGCGTGTTTCAAGAGTCGCCGAAAGGGGCCCAGGGCTTTTCGGCCGGGGCACGATAATTAATTTTGCGCGATCCTTAATTTAACGGGTCGGACGTCCTCGGGCGGGCGCCTCGCGGGAGGAAAGGAGAGCAGGCCGCGCGCGGGGAAAAGCTTCGGGGGCATTGCGTGGCTCCCGCGCGACGCGCGGAGAGGGAAACGAGGGCTCCGCGCTCACGATCCTTTCGACGCGCGGGTGGGAGGCGTAGGAGGACGGCCGCCTGGTAGGGGGCCCCAGGTACGCGCCGCGCGGGAGAGGGAGCGAAAAGCCGCGGGGAAGGAGGAATCGAGCGCGCGCGCGCGAGCCCGGAGTAAGGGAAAAATGAGAGAAGAGAGAGAGGAAGAATGTAACATTGAAAATGTTTTTGTTGGGGAAGGACTTTGCGCCGCGCATAAATTGCACCGGACGCGTTGTAAGTAATATGTGACAGAAAAATTTAGGGCTTTGAGGCGCTTTCCTAAAGTTCAAGGCTCTGTTTACTCCGCTGCGAGTTTTCACTCGAGATCTTTTTTGGGCCCGAATAAACGTACGAAAGAATCACGTATTTCTGCATCATTTTTGCGAAGACAAGGTAAGCCAGTGCGATACGATGATTTTTCATGGATTTGTTGGAGGTGAAAACAAAGTAAAGGTGCGGAATGGAAAAAAAGGAAACCGCAAAGGCGAAGGAGGGAGAGGAGGAACAAGATTGAGAACTTGAGGGAGACGTGAAATGAGAAGGGGAGAGAGGTAATGTGGGATGAAATTATTGGAATTTTGACGGAGAATGAGGCGGAATGGGGATTTAGAAGAATGCGAATGATGGAGTATGACGAAAGGTGCGTTAGAAGCGTGAAAAAGGGGTGTGGACTATAAAGCCTATAGGATGTTTCACATGGTCTTTCTCATCGGACAATTAAAATGATTGATATAATAGCTTTTAAGAGCCGACGATGATTTTTGTAGTTAAAAGTGAATGGAGGTCGGAACTTTTATCAAAGCGATAAAATGGCTTTTCACGGTAATATACATTCAAATGAATTATATGAGTGATTTTCATAAGAACTGATTGAATTAAATGTCAAAAATATTTCATTTCACAATTTATGAAATGATACCAATCAGCGCTGTTATTTGAAGATTCTGTTACTCCTGCTGGTGACATCAAAAATAATTTGGTTCGGTAAATGAGTTTAGCTCGAAATGGAGAAATTTCAACATAGAAAATAAGAGCAAACTAGGATAAAGGACATAAATGAGTCACTTACATTAGAAGTTTAAAAAATAAAAAAAAAATGAAAAGTCTGAATGAAAAATGGCAAGTCAGAAAAAAATTATAATGATGCGAAACCGCAGGCGCGTGCCATAAATGTGGTTCGTTCTACTCGAAAATTGAGGTAATTTAAAAACATCGAAACATTTAACTATAGAAGATCGAAAAAGTCTGTTACTTTCTCGACCGTTCAGTATAAAATTGTTGAATTCACAAGTTTAAAAAAAAAATGTTTTTTAAGTGACATTAAATTTCTTTAATAAAATGACAACGCTGCAATGATTCTAGTGTATTCCACTCTACTTTCAGTCTGAATATTATGAAAACATTTGTTATAAAGAATATTAACATTAATTCTTTAACGTATTTGTAAAATACTACTGTAAAAGTACAACATTTTATTATACAAAGTTTCTCGGCATAACATTTATCATTCATACAAGTCACGATATGTAAATATAAACTATAATGCAATAAATTTTAATTTAAAGCGTATAATTTTAATGATTTTAATGATGTGAGGTAATGTCTGAGCTGTCGCAAATTTGTACTTTCGAAAAATACACCGTTAAAGAGATAATTCAAAATAGAGCGACTCCCCGTCCGGCGGCTGGCCGTACAAATATTTGACCGTCGAGTTATGCCAAGTGTACACACAATTACACGCGACTATAGATCGGGTTGAGATGAATCGCCGCTCTGACCGAGTGCACGGAAGAAGAAATTATGAAACGTGCGTCAACGCGCGCTGGGCAAAAAAAGCCCGCCGCCGTACTTACAAAGGAGGAGGAAGAACGGGAGAGAAAGGGACACGCATAGGGGGAGAAACGCGTGCCGGGACTGACGATGCCGCCGCGCGGGAGAAAGAGAGAGGCCGCTGGCCTATACGTAGGAAGCGGCGAGCTCGGATTTCCGCGCAGCTTAGTAGAATTTTAAGAAATCAGCTGATGCGCCCGGAGAGCTCGCGCACGCGCGCTTACAGCTGATCGCTCATTCAAGGGCCACTCCATGGTAATTACGCCCGCGGCGAACTTGTCTCCCGGCTGCGTTACACGCTTGTAATAGCTGAAAGGGTCTGGCGCTCCTTGACACGGCTAATTTCAGAATGGAAATGAACATTTTTCGAGAATCTTTCCGTTTAAAAATTTTTATTTTTGCATCGGATGATTTTTTGTGCCAAGGATGTTTATTTGAACGTATTTGCGATATTCTTCTAGATTGAAGATCTATCACTTTCTTACACGTAAAACAAAAGTTTGCGATTCGTCTTAAGGTTTGGAGTGTTCTACTGCCTAGACTTCTATTAAAAAGCTGCTTTGGCTATCAATTAATAGAATATAGAGACAAGCAGCATTGTTAGCTTTTAAATATTATTTAAATTACAATATAAATCATTCATATATACGAATAGACTATAGTATTTTTTCTTATTAATTTAACAATTTATTAACAACGCAAGAACGTTGCCAGATGATCGACATAGCGACAATGTACACTCAGAAACCGTTACGTCATCAGCTCATTAATAGTGCATGTGATGGTCACGAAATGATCGGTGACTGCTTTATCGATATTTCGTTCATTTGAATATAACCGCAAATACGGCCGTATAAATAAGAGATCGAGTAAAAGTTCTAGAATATGGTGACAATTTTAACAAATCCTATTTTCGAGAACGTCCGAGAACATTGATTAATTACGCTATAAGATTGAATTGCAATTTTTTTTTAGTGACATTTGATTACAAGAATATAATCGATTTTTTCAACAATTACATAATTCTTTATAATGTAAATGATTAAGCACTATTAACTTTCTTAGGTGCCTAAACCATACAAGTCTAAAGGTGGCCTATATAAATCTGAAGCAGCAGATCCATTAGTGAGAAACATGGCAGACCTAGTGTCCACCTAGCGACAAATGTACTAGCTAATATTACGTATTGTATTATTACGAATATTCAATACATCTTCAATATTTATATGAAGACTTGAACGGTCTTATTAGAACCTACCCTCGAATACATCCGAGTCATACCACGAGTCGAAAAGGTGCGACGTCTGATGACCGAAAACTTTAAATTGACGGTAAGAAAATATCATCAAAAATCTAATGACTAACTACTTGCAGTTGAACGCGATTTTTTATTTAAAAATTACAACTTAAGCATTTTTCGTAGTCGCATTTGGAAAAACAATTAGTAAAATTATATTTATTATGGATTATAAAATTATAAATTGGATTTACATTGATTAAAAAGTGATTGCAAAGTCACTTATTCTAAAGCAGTTTAAATTTATGATTACACGGAATGAATAACCCCTGTCAATATCTTTTCGCAAAAACGCTGTCAACCGACTATGTGGACGTAATTTTTTTTGCTACTGGTACGGAGTGTCCTAACTTATCCACAAGAATTTCCTGAGAAGTCAAAACGCACTTACCTGGAACGAAACGCCCAGATATATTTTTATATATTTGACAGCAGTGCGAGGATTTCGCAATTACATATAATTCTTCAAATCAGGAGAATATATAAATGAGTTAGAGTAGATTAAGATCTTTTTATACCCAAAATTGTCCTGTACAAATTTAAATAGTCTCAAGTGTTGATATATTCTTTTACTCGTAAAAATATCATAGTTAACATATTATCACGGTTGGGACCCCGCTGTTAACTGTAACATTCTATCATTCTATTGCAATGGTAACGAAAATAGCCTGAACTTCGAAATAAACAAGGGAGTTTTAAAGCTATTTCTGTCTTTACATGACAACATTCTATTTAAAACCAAAGTGTAGGTAAACTTCAAACTTCTTACTTCATATTGGTTTCACTGGCACTAATTCTTTTACTCGTAACATTGTAATTTAATTTAGATAATTTATTTTTTGTTGTTGATTTCCTGTTGCATACTATCGCTGACTTTTATTTTTTCAATGAAGTCATAATTTTTTAAACGCATACTTATGCTATTCGCACTTTTTATAATAAATTAATGTGTTGCAGACTAATTGGGTTTGTCATGTGATCATTTCAATATTTATGATCATTGCAAGGCATGATGAAACTTTGTGAAAAACCCTGATTCATTACTATTTCAGATTTTTTTCCTGAAAATAGCTAATTGTATTCTTTGAGAATACATACATAGTTATTACCCATTATATGAAATACTAGTTAATAAAAATTGTGAGTTTATGCATTAGTAATAATTCGCTTAAAATGATTAAAAAGGGATTATAGAACTTGGAATCCAAATTTTATTATGAAGTAAACATTAGATCATCGATGAAAAAGCCACTGACTAAGTATATAAAATAATACTTGCAATCGTATGTAATATTTATGGCTCCGCCTACGCGATTTCGTGATCTCATTAACTATTCTGCTTGTCTTATAATCCGTTCGCAGTTTAAAATGTACCATTGAACAAGAGTAAAATAGCATATAATTTGACGTAACATGTGTCCAGCATACTATTACTAACAGTATTGTCTACGGTAATCTTTAAATATGTGTAGAAATAGTTTAATATTATTTTTCTAGATAACGTATAATAAATGTTATTATTTCTATTAAATTTTATAAATTATTTACTTACGTGACCGACGAGATATTATGCAAATAATTTCTGGTACTTACCTAAAAAGAAAAAAAATTTATATTAGTAAAATAGAACATTATTACATAAATATCAAATTGTTCAAAAACATGTGTACAACTTAAATACTTAAAGAAATAGCAAGATTAAGGGGGAACTCTACCAATTTAAAAAAAAAATTTCTTCCAATTGCACTCAAAATACTTTTGGTATAAAATATCATTCAGTATAAAAATAATAGATAAAATATAAATTTGCAGCTTCTTATGTGATATTTTTCTCTATTTATTTGAAAAT
>UXGC01002636.1:0-10684 GCA_900480045.1 Eurytoma adleriae
GAGTATTACATATTCACGAGTTTTTCGCCAGTTTCTTAGCATAAAGCGTAGCGAAATTGACGGGATTTTTAGCCAGACCGATCAGAGTAAATTCACGAGTTCGGGTATTATTCGTTAATTTATCGCCAAAAACTCGTGACCGTTTTTACCAGAGTCTGAACGCAGCCTAAACGCAGCTAATAAAGCGATCAAAGTGCAGTTGCCCCGTCCTCGCAAAGCCACTAAAATCTCCGGCGCGAAAATAAAACGAGGCGGATCGCATCACTGTATGGGGTTACCGAAAACTCCGTAGTGGCATCGCCTGTAGATTGAGTTACCCCAATTACTTCGTGTTCCACCTTTTTTCTCCCGAGTTGGCAGCAGCCTCTTGAAATCAGACGCCCTCGCGTGCAGCGCGCGCGCAATGCCATTTTAAAAATCATGCGTAGAAACAATACACCCGCGGGGGCACAGAGAGGAGCGGGAGAGGAAGAGGATCGGCGCATTCTCAGCGAGCACAGACAGAGTTTCGTCTCGCGTCTTCAGTTTCGCTTCACGCATCATCTCGCCCTATCTCCTACACCTACTCTTTCTTGTCCCCTTGTAACCTCTCCATTCGCCTCGCTGTCTCTTGACGCTGCACGCGACTCGTATACGTACAATCAGAGTACAATGTTTACCTCGGGCGCGAACGCTGAAACGAGGCGGTTTTCGTTTGGAGGTGTATATACTTATTGACACTTTATGCGGGCCGGCGTCACTCGCTGCAGGTTTATCTTTGGTAAATGCAGGGTTTGGGCTGATGGCAAAAGTGTGGAGCCCGCGCGACGCCTTTTTTAACGAGTCACTCGGGAAAACGTTTGACACTGGGCGATAAAATCTCTATTTATTTAAATTTATTTAAATTTTTCTGTATTTTATACTGTGCTATTTTTATGATTACTGCTGACAGTAAGAAGTTTTCTGCACGCTTAGTAATTTTTAGTGTACTAGAAATCGGGCGCGCGCGACTAAATTTCTGTCTTCAATAAAAGGTATAAATCATGAAGGCATCATTATTTTCTCTTATTAATTTTCATATATAATATTCTTTCATAAAAAACATACGAATTATGCTACGAGTTAACAGATCGTAGTGCATTCGATATTTTAATATTTTGAGGTTAGAAAATAAATCAAACACTAAAAAATAATTAAATTAATTAGAAAACTTAATTTTTACTTAATTAATCTTCTGAACAAACAAAAATTTTATTATTCAAATTAAAATGTAATTTCGAAAAAAAATTTTGAATTTTGGCGCCATTAATTTAAACACTTGCGTTCCTAAAATTTCAGACCAATCACGTTCATGTACAAAGGCCGTCACTTTTTTAAGATATAGGAAAAGTACTAACTCTGTGACAAAATGTACACTCGACTCGAGTGGATTCTGGTGGAACGTTTTTGAAAATTTGCAACGTCGCATGGAAATTTGGAGGTTCGAAAGGTGGCCAAAACGAGGCGCTAAATTCACATTTTTAATTTTAAGGGAATTTCGCATCTTTATCTTTAAGATGCTAAACTAGCGCCATGTTTCGGCCACCTTTCGAACCTCCAAATTTCCATGTGAAGTTGCAAATTTTCAAAAACGTTCCACCAGAATCCTCTCGAGCCGAGTATATTGATATTATAACATTTTTTTTTAATTATTGAGTAGTTCTTTTGTTTCTCGCAAAAATTATGATACTATTATTTAGCAAACTATGACTCTGAAAATTTAGAGCGTTGGACCTTTAAAATTCAGCTTCATAGTGAGGAATATAATTTGATAAATAATTTATACAATTTATCAATTACAAAATACCTTTTATACATTCAACAATTAAATTTTAGATTTTCCGGCAAAAGTGAATAATATTACTTACTTGCAGTAAAGCATAAAAAATATTGTAAAAAAATCCTGAACAAGGCAATTAAATAAATTAGCCAAAAAAGAGTGCAAATTGTAAGATTAGTACTATTAAAAGAATTCATGAGGTTAAGGATATTCTGCTGATATTTAACTTTCTTAGTTTTAGTAATTAATGTGATTACGTAATATATAATGTTTATTTGAGACGATACTGTATATATAGTGAGAAATAGAGGGCACTCCAAAAAGACTACCTACATTTTACTGTTAACAAAATAAGAAGAAATAATGTGAATTATTCTAATATTGATTTAAAAGATTTAATTACCATTTAAAGCTGATATCCGAGATAGATTATTAAAATTTCATTAGCATTTATTAAACTATAGTATTGAAATATGCTTCATTATGTAGAATCGGTATTGAAACCCATCGAAAATCTAAAATAAAAATGAAATAATACAACAAAAAGTCTACGATAACTGAAGACAGTAAAAACATCCTGCGACCTAAATCTCCAGCGAGGCGCAGCCGTCGCTCCCCTCTCGCCCCTCTCCATCCTGCCGAATTTCTAAGCGGAAGTAGCCTGGTGGGGTTCGAGGCGCGTCGGTTCTCGCGCCCCTGCGTCTCGCTAAGCTTACATATATTTTCGGGGATGCGGGGACCGGGGCGCGCGCTCGCCCTGGGGTCGTTCACCTTTGAACCTGGGCCGCGGCGGGGAGAGGGGGTGGGCCGAGGGCCACGGGGGCCAGGTGGTCGTCTCCGGACCCCGAAACGCCCCCCCCCTCGCTGCCGCGGACACCGGAAGCCGCCAGTCTAGACGGATCGGTTTTTTTTCTCGGCCCGTCGTCCCCGATCCCCCCCTCCGCGCTATCCCTCCCTCGCCAGAAAAACCTGTCTGCGCGCGCCGCGAGATTTCTCCACGCCCGTCTGCGGTTTATCCGTCTGTCTGATGTCTGGCGTCGGCACTGCACGCCCGAGCGAATCTAATTTTCGCGATGATGAGAGAGAGAAAGAGAGGGGGAAAGGGGGAAAAAGGTTGCAAGTTGCACCAGAACGCTCCCAGCTGCGCGCGGGCTACCGCTACCATTTTCTCTCTCTCTCACTCTCTTTCACTTTTAAACCTTCACCCCCCCCTCCCTCTCTCTCATTCTCTTTCACTCCCTCTCATTTTCTCTCTCATTTTCTCTCATTCACTCACTATGTCTCTCATTTTCTCTCATTCTCTGTCACTCTTTCTTATTTTCTTTCTCTCATTTTTTCTCATACTTGCTCTCATTTTCTCTCTCTTTCATTCTCATTCTCCCTCTCCTTCACTCGCTATCTCTCTCTCACTCTCTCTCCTCTCTCTCTCTGTCTCTCTCTTCCTCACTCGCTATTATTCTCTCACTCTCTCTCCCTCACTCTCTCAGACTATCACTCTCATGCGAAAGCGAAATTTTTTTACGGGTGCACGTGCTGCGGCCGAGTACGACGAGCAGGTTAGCTGGCCTGGCCGCGAAATGAGCCTGCTGCAAATGATCCCGCGAACGCACTCGCACTTAGCCAGGCGAGCCCCGAGCCTGTTTGCTTTCGACGCTGTACTACGGGGGATTTATCGGGCTGCTCGCGAGCGTGTTTAGAATTTATCGTCGCTCGCTCTTTGCTGGGAAAACATTAGCAGGATTACCTTATTATTTTGCGCAATTAAATAAATAAATTAAATTAATTATAATTTTTATTAAACGCCGGTATCGAGGTAGTTACTACTATTTTTTTTATTACACAGATTTATTAAACTATTTCATTTAACTAGGAAAAGTACTTTGATTTAATAAAAAATTTCAGTTAAATTATTTCAGATCTCCTTGATATAATTTGATTTTTTGGTATTTATAAATTTTCAGCATGCAACAAAATTATTGCAAAAAAAGCAATAATTATCGCTGTATGAATTTGGTGCCTTACAAGTTCACCAAAGTGAAGAAAATCTTTATTTTATAATATGTCAATTGTTAGTTATTTTTATTGCAAACTTATTTATTCTGTGCTAAAATTATTTTTCTTACTATTAACATTTTTTAAATTATCTTTTATATATTTTCGTTTAGTGTACGGTCTACCACTGAAGAAAATAGATTACGTATTCTTAATTCAACGAAAAAATTTCTGCAAATTCGTAATCAATTTCAATGAATGTACATTATGATCTGTGATTTATGGAATTCAGGGCATTTTTGATTTTTTAAATTAGGTGGAATGCATTCTGATTTGCCAGGGTCACTTCGATTAATCATTGCAGCGTATGTTTCTTTCTTTGTGCTATTATTATTTATCAAGCGACACAATCATTGTACGCTGACAAAAACAAGCTGTGGCTGTGGTTGTTTTTCATTTTTTAACCTTAATACTCCATTCAACGGGACGGGGAAATATTTAAACACTAATACTACATAAAAGCTTCTCAACGAGTTTCACGGCGACACAAGTATCAACGGCAATCGCGCCGCTGAATTATTCAGATGCTTTACAAAACAAACAAAAAAACAATTTTACAATTATAATTATCGACTCTATGCAAGCTCAATGTTTATCAAGCCTAGAGCACTGATAAACTGGTAATAAATTTAGTAAAGTAGATTTAAAAGTCAATTTTTTTATTTTCTTCTATTTATAGGCTATAAACAGTTTTAAAATTGCTGGGATTTAGATCGTTTGATAATTTACTTAATAGCATGCCGCATTAACATGTGTTTCTTAATCTAATTATACGCACTAGACGTTAATTACGTTTCTCTTTAATTTATTAATTATTCACCGATTCCAGTATCCATTTTCATTGAGCATTTTTGCATAATCTATTATCCAAGATATGCATAAGATTCCAGTAATCTTTCCTGGAACATGTATACACGGAAAGAAAAGGTGAGTAAAAAGTACCCAAACTTTCACGGTATTGTTGGGACACTTTGACTTTCTGGGAATTTTTACTAATTACAATAAGGTTGGCAACATTTACAAAAAGGTTTACAATTTTTACTAGTCTAGAAGTCTAAATGCGCGATGCGCGCGCTGTACATGTAAAATTCAAAAATTTGATTTTCAAAATTTCGCGCCCAATTTCCGTCACAATTTGTAAGCCAATCGAATGTCCAATCTCCGCGTTAAACTGACCAGTCACAATCAATAGAGCTTTCACTTTTCATCATTCTCTTTTTTAGTAAGGGAAGTTGCAATTTTTACTAGATTTTGGCAATGTTTACAAGAAGAATATTAAAATTTGCCCAAAAGTCAGTAATAAATATCAACGCAAGGTGGCACTTTATGCGAAAACTCAGTCGGTAATTTTTATCTATACTTTTTAGGTTACCTTTATTGACTCATTCTCTCCGTGTAGAGTTAACATTTAAAAAATGTAAGATCGGCATTGTGATTGGAATAAACTGTTGCTCTTACTATGAGAAATATTAATGGAGAGCAGTGCAAATAATTTAGTATATTATGTACCTAGGGCGTAAAGTGGGTCTTTTTAGACCGAGTGTGGAGTTTGTAGTACGAGAAGAAGGCGAGCCAGCACGAGCCTGATTGAATATTTTTCAAAATAATCGTCACCAATTTTTTTCTTTTTACAATTCAGTGTTTCTTAACAAAGTTGCACAATTTTATACTAAATGGATACTACCCTAAGGTGATATCCATAGTAAATACTAATTTACTATATTTTTGTTAAAATCCATTAAATTGAACAGAGAAAAACACATACCGATAATTTGTTAATACTCTATCAGTTGGATAAAGTAGAAATTTTGTTCTATTTTTTCTACCCCAGCAGCTTTTACTATACTATAGCAAAACAGTAACATATTTTTTCCGTCAATACATTATTATTTACCACTAAGTTCGAACTAAAAAACTCGAAGAACGAACCCTCGAAATAAAAACTTCATTCTTTTAGTAACGACAGGGAAGAGCTAAGGTGGAACGGGTCGATACTTCGCATTTATATCGCCATGTCGATTAACAATCTGGAGTAGTGTATTAGCTGCGCTCGAACTGATGGAACAATAGGAACGACGAGCCAGCGCAAAAAGATGGTCGGTCAGCTGTCTGTACGTATAAATATACAGAAGCCGTCGAAGACGAAGGAAGGGAAGAGGGAGGGCAAAACGGTCCGCGAAATTTTCCGCCGGAAATCGGCGCCGCGCTACTTCCGTCGGCGGGCACAAAGGGCCGACGGCCACCACTTGATATTCGCGATGGCGCGCTTTAATTGCAAATCGTCCCCCCCGGCCCCGCCGCGAATAAAACGCGCCGACTTTCCGTACTCCCCTCCTCCTCATCCGAGGGACAATGGCCGATTTCGAATGGCACCCGGCGAACGAGGCGGCAGTCAAAGGCGAATACGTCCGCAGAAAAGAGGAGGGAAGCCGATGGGCCGACGGAGACGAAGTCGCCGGGTCAAGGTTTGAGGGGATGACACGGGTATATTCTCAAAGCATCCAATGTTTGGAATTGGAACTGTGTAATTTAGATAAGGATGAACGCATCCTGATAATTAAAATGCGAAATGCGAATTTTAGATTTGAACTAGAAACTCAGTTAACTTAAATTGAAAAATGCACATCACTGAGAAGAATGACTTGGATTCTCGGAAAATTCGATGATGAGCCTTAGATTTCATCTTGATGTCCATGACCTTCATGATTGTTTCAAGGTCCAGTATTTGTTCATACACAACTCCATACCTGTGATTCTGGAAATCAAAAGAGCGGAAAATTTTACGATCGAGCATGACCTTCGTCAACTTGTAGATATTGCGTTGAAGGTCATCCAAGGTGAAATGCAATGCATTTGCGGCATTAAACTTGGGAAAGTTAATAAGTCCTAATCTTAGAGAAGGATGACCTGAACCATAGTTGTAGGATTATTCTTGGCCAATTTAGTAATGATCTTAGATTTAACCTTGTCCATGACCTTCAAAGGGTCACGATTCTGTGATGTCTACATTTGAAATTATCCAATCTTCCCGGAACTGTTGACAAACTCGAATAAGGGAATTTCTAATTTAATAGATTGTGTATCTGTGGTTCTTATTTATATATGTCTTATCGCCCTTATCAGAATCGTTGTCATTTCTTTGTTACTTAAATATCAAAACAAATTTTCGAAAAAAAGTGGGATACATAAAATTTCGTAAAAAAAACTGCTCATACATTTTCGAAATAAAGTTTAATTTTTTATTTAAATTGACTTACTAACCATGTATAAAAATTATGTACTAGCCAAAGGTTACGTAAACACATTTCGTACCATCCGATAAAAACATAAATTTCCAGCAGCAGTTAGAGGTTGTCGCCCCTACCGAAAAAAAATATATAAATTTCGCTGTAATCTGCGCCATTAAAAATAAAAAGCATCCCTCGATAAAACTATGGTAAATAGCGGTGCGCTATTACGCGGCTTCCGGGCCGTTTGTCAAGCGCCCCGCGCGCATCTTTCATTAGCGATAAATCGAGGCCGCGCTAACAAGACCGCGCCGCGCGATACCCCGGCCTCGAATTTTCGAATCGGAGTGTATAATGACGCGCATCGATTAATGCCTTATCGAGATACACTGATACTCGATTTAAAGCCTCGCGGTGCGGTGCACTTTCCGGGCCGATATCCGGTTCGCCGGTAGAAAAAGGCGCGAAGTCGACGGGGATAGCGGGGATGAGAGTCACGGGGGAAAAAAGGGGGGAGAGGGCAAGAATTACGGCCTCGATAAGTCGGCGCTAGTGGGAAGAGGTGACCTTGACTCGGGCGCGCATGCGGTATGGGATCTTGTTTTCTGGGGGGAAGCCGAGGAATGGATGAAAGTCACGGGGTCCTGGGAGAGCAACGGATAAAAGGCCTGATTGATTATTGATTCGAGATTACGTCAGTTTTATTTGGCCGACGTATTGATACGTTAATGCTGACGATTGCTTGGGTGTAGCAGCCTGCTTCTGGTTTACTATATGTGCGGTGTATAGGGACAATGAAGGACTCTGTGGCTGAGTCAGTAAATGATTACAATTTTGTTCATTGAATTTTTTTTCTTTGTTAAGTAGTTTTAATGGTAACACAATTTTATTTGATAGTCATATTTTTTATCATTTATAAGTTAATGATGTAAGTATGTACATACGCCATATAAGATATTTACATGATAAAATTCGGAAGATTAATATTATTAATACTAATATTGACAATCAAATGTAGATATCGTAAATTAACAATAATAGATAGTTTATATATTGTTAATATTTGAGACTATTTTGAAAAATTGACGAGGTACTTTTGAACTCGTTTTTAATTTCTCGATGTAACGTAGTACCGGCAGAGTGCAGCGTAGAAAAATAATGATCTTCCTCTAACCTCAAAATGCCAACTTTAATGTCAATCTTCGGTATTCGGGGTGTAAAAGTAAGTAATGAGGAAACATAGTGCATACTTGGATATTTCCCTCATATGACATTATTGCAAACAGCGCTAAATATGAATCGGTTAGTCACGATGGAAAAACCAAATGATTATTTAAACTACAGAAGGTTATATATAATCAGCAGATTATTATGAACTATATTTTTAATTTATATTTTTAACTAGTACAATCACAGCAGGAAACTTATGAAATGTACTGAAAATTGAGTATCCTATCTTGCTCGTACAAGTTTTGACGAAACTGTACATAACTTTTGAGGAAATAAAGATTTTTAACGCACAGCCTCTCAAATTAAAGGTCTTTTTCTCTACTTTTATATTCTTTTTTATGTACTTTCTAGGATTTGTGAGAGCAGAGTTATTATCAAATATTGAGTGTTAGATTTTGTCTTTCTTCGTATTTTGGCATAAGAAAGCCACGCTCAAATTTTTAACCAATGCAAATTTAATTTTGCATGTTCACGAAATATCATCCTAAAATACCTGCTCACAGCGACCACGTAAATTTACTCCCCATCCAAACCAATTCATCCACGCGCATACAAATAACTAAAGAAAAACTAATAAATCCTATCCCCTTCGCAAATCATCAAAAAATAATGTATAAGGTCGACCTCTCCATTTACAGTTTCCCCCAGTGACGCGCGTCGAAATTCTACAAAGAAAATTTTGATCGGCAATGCGCCTCGTCGCCGGTGAAGGGGCGCGCGATACAGCGAGCAGCCGGCCCCCGTCGCCCGTATCGTCGCAGCGACGAAATCCGACGTATTCGAGTGGCGCTATAGGGCGCAGAAACCGGAATGTGCGAGCCGCGGCGCATTCCTCGCGCGAGCAGCCCCCTCCGGTTCACCGGAGTTCAGAGCCCAGCTCGCGGAACAAAGAGAGACAGAGTGAGAGAGTGAGTGAGAGAAAGAGCAAGAGAGAGCATGAGAGAGCGAGAGAGAGCAAGAGAGAGCAAGATAGAGAGAGAGAGAGAGAGAAAGAGAGAGGCCGCTGGTCGACACCTCGGCGAGCCTCCAGAAGAAAACTAGTGCTCGTTTATTCGCTCGCTCAATGAAGTGAACTCCTTCATTGATGCGCTCGACTTCACGCCTGCTCCGGATACATTTTTTTTTTAAGAAGGTGCAGAGTAGGAGCTAGGAATTGTTGTGGTTATCGAGATTCGAATTGGTTATAATGGAATTTCTCGACGTTTAAAGAGGTTATTTTATGTGAAAATGTAGGGGTTTAGAAGACGCTATTAACTTTGAGGAGGAGAAATGTTACTGTGTTTTATGGTAAGAAATTTTGAATCGGCGTTATTGTTTAGATATCTGTTAAATTATTTTGAATCGAATTTGTTGGTGTACCTATTTTTGAAATATTTGCTATTGTATTGCAAAACTACAACAGTCCGAAAAATGCTTGAACTTACTTTCTGTATTTACTTTTCAGAACTGTTGTTTATTCACCTTGTTTATCAAATCGCATAAATGCAATTAATGACTATTTAATATAAAAGAGAATGAAGAACCACTCAATTCGTGTGAAAACGAGCCACTCTGAACTACGATTAGCTGGCTTTTTAATTGCTTCAAGTGACTTTCTCCTCTTTTCTCTTCTTTCACATTCAAAGAGAACAATTTAGCAACGAACAATAGCAGCTCGACAGAACATCGATCAATAGTTCCTATTGAAGCGCACTAAGCATTTGGCAATATTTCTGCACCAAAAGGAAAGCTGCACATTTTAATTTGGAAAATAATTCTCGATTCCCTCGTCACAATTAAGTTTTAAAAATGAATTTGATGGTTTAATGACTGATCCTCTATTTAAAAGGATGTCTGGATGCATTTAAAGAAGCAGTTTGATTGGTTAATGAGTAAATACCCGGTTCAATGGTGTCAACATTTCAAAAATGTTGATACGAATTTGATATTGCAATTCGAATAAACAAAGAATTTGTGCAGCTTTCTTAAAAGGATGCTGTGAATCATTTAAAGAAGCAGTTTGATTGGTTAATGAGTAAATATCCGGTTGAATAGTCAATTTGCCTATTCAATTTCCTATGTCAAAGAATTTTGGAGTGTTTGGTAAATTAGTAAAATAAAGATGAAATATACTTAAAAAATGAATGCCATTCTGATTTAATTTCTAACCTCAAAAATGCGAATGTATCAGAACCAGTTTTTATAGTGCAAAACAAATGTTCCTTACTAAAAAAGAGAATGTTGAAAAGTAAAGCCTCTATTGATTGTGATTGGTCAGTTTGACGCAAAGATTTTAAATTTGATTGGCTTACAAATTGTGCCGTATTGTGACGGAAATTTGGCGCGAAATTTTGAATCACATTTTATCATTTTACATGTACCGCGCGCAAAGCGCGCA
>UXGC01002637.1:0-10667 GCA_900480045.1 Eurytoma adleriae
TAGTAATTTTTACCAACTGGATCCCATGGTCTCAAGATTACCAGAAACTTAGTAATTTTTATTGAACTGTTCTCTCCGTGCAAATAACTTAAAAATGAATATCAATCGACCATGCCTTTTTATGGTAAAACACTTATTAGTAAATAAAGACCAACCAGCCTGTAAACAATTAAATAAATAAAAATTAATTTCACCCGCAAACAGTAAAATCGATTACCAATCAAAACCGTCCGCACAATCAAGAGAGGTAAATATATATCGCACCCCAAAAAAAAAGCTCACAAAACACCCAAAACGAACGCAAACACCCGTTCGCCACTCGAGCCTCCGCCGCCCCCGCAGCCCCTTGAAAACTTGCCCGATTCACATTATCCAGCGCGGGGTACCCTCGAACGGCCGCCAAACAAGCGGCAGCCTCTCTCGAAAAATTCGCAAACACGCGGCGCACAAAAGCGGCGGCTGCTTTCGCGCGGCGCCTGCGGCGTCCCACCGAAAAATCGTTAACAATGCAGCAGGTGGAGAGGGGAAGGGGGGGGGTGGAGAGAAGGGGCGGACGGCTAAGAACTCGTGAAAAGCCGCGAGACGCGCATATGAGTTTGCGGAGCGGCGAAATAGGCCCGGGCGCGTGCGCTGTTTGCCGAGCTTTCAATCGGAGACAAGGAAAGGGGGCCGTGTGTGCGCCCGGGCGCCGATTGTACGCGATTATATGACCGTCACGCGGCCGGCCGGCGCCGCCGCCGGGGGGTGAATGAGGGCCTGCGAGCGAGCGGAAAGAGGGCTTCCTCTTTTTCGCGTGAAAGCGCTTTTTTCCTCGGAGCTTTGAGGGTCCGTGTGGGTACGAGAGGCTGCACCCTGTTCCCGGCTAATTGTTCACTTTTTTTTCGGGGATCTTGATGGGTAGCTGCTGGATATATGTTAATTAATAATAGGGCTTTTGCGATGAAGGGAGCAGGTTATCTTTTAGAACCGTGGAGAATTTTTTAATTAATTGTAAAAATTTTAAATTCAAAAAATGACGGAAAATATGCAAAGATTCATTTCTTTAATTTCAAACATATGAAGATTTTGCAGTGTTTATTAAAATAATATTGCAACAGAACTTCTGCAATTTCTTTATAGCTAGTCTCCACATATATACTTATTGAATATTCATTCAATTGGCCACTTATCAAACAAGTGATTGGTACATAACGAAGAATAAGCACATATTCACTTGTTAATTTGTACAAGAAATCCATGAATTTCTGTTGTTTATATTTCGGAAATATATTTATTTAATTATTGATTAATCTTTAGATTAAAGTCCGAAATCACCGAAAAGTCTAAATATAGACTCTATGAGTAATCAAAATTTTGTAAGTGTTAAATAAAATTTACTCACTGACAGATTATGTATTATAAAATTTATTATTTAATTATATTATTTAAAGCTCGATCACCAAAGAAATTAGATCAAATAGTTTATCGTGACATTATTTGAGACACTGGAAATTTTGACTGCACTAAAAAAAAACACTGTAATTTTTATATCATGAATTTTGCATATAGTGAAAATACACACATTTGTGTAAAAAGCTCTGCAATTTCCACAGAAAAAGCTTCTTAAAAATGAAAGCGAATTTCCTGTAAAAATTATGGAGCTTTTCCTGCAAAAATTATGGAGCTTTTCTCTTAACAATTTGTAGTGTCACAAACCGTTCCACGATTACGTGTTTTTTACGTAACTTTTACGGCGAGTTTTATCATAAATTTTATAAGAAAATTCTCTTAGTGCTCGTAAATCATGAATTATTAAATTTAATAGGCACATACTTTATACTGAAGAAAATAAAGCGTCGAAATTGTAACATTCTCATTTATATAAACTTTATTCACATTTATGTACTTTAAACTTGAATTTATTTAATGAAAATTTTAATAAATAAATGCACATAAAACCGCGCATTCACAAAACCACATAAATCACAATGTTTCACATTTTTTACGTTTTTAATAAATAAAGACACCGCTTCTGAATTATTTCATAAATCCGTCGTTACAACTTTCACAGTGAATTAAATTTTCCCTCCATCGCGTAAAGCTCACTAAAAGCCGCCATAATCTCATTAAAAATTTCTCCCGCGAATAATGTGAATTTCAACCGAAAGCTCACCCAAAATAAACCGCCTCGAATACAAAAAAGAACCAACTTCTCGACGCTCGCCAGCAAACAGCCTGAAAAAAAGCTCGAAGCCGGAGCTTTTAATCTCGCGCGTCGGCCCCATTAGCGAGCGCCGCGATCGCAAACAGCGGAAATTGCTCCGTTTGTCTCGTCGAATGAGCGTTAATATAAACGGGGCAGTCGTACCTCCTCCCCCCTCCCCTTCCCTCCTCTTTTTTTTTCGGCGGGCTCTTTTCTCGGATTATACGCGGGCGGGCTGTGTACGTTATACCGGCAGGCCGTTAATACACTTCGCAGCTGCAGGCGCTCGGCCGTTCGGCGCGCGAGTTTATTAGATTAGAGCCGACGCGGAGTTACTTAGCGAAATGCGGCGCGCGCGATGCGATAAGGAGGGGGCGGGGGCGGCACGTTTCGCTAATGCTGCGGCGCCGCGCGGGAGTGGCCCGCGCGTTTCGGCGCGCATTTTGTTCCGGAGCTTGAAGCGTATGACTGAAAGAGAAAACATCATTTTGCAATGGTGATTTGATGAAAACTCAATTGAAATTAAAAATGCATCAGAAGGGGTTGCAAAATACATTAGTATCTATAAGAAGCATCGAGAATGTAAAGTTTGAGTGCAAGTAAGAAGTCGAAAGAAAGACAGACAGACAGATCCTTTTTATTTGCTTTCGCAGCAAAAGTAAATACATAAAAAAATATAAAAATGTATACAATAAAAGAGAGAGAGAGAGAGAGAGAGAGAAAGAGAGAGAGACAACATTAGTGCTACGCCGTCTCCGTGACGTTAGGCGCGCACGCGACACTTATTAGTCTATTAGAGCATTCGACTCGTGTATAAGCGTTAATGTATGTAAAACTCGAAGTATATCATAATTTTATTGACACTTGATTGCAATAATTTCAAGAATTCAATCGATCGTTTTTAACGATTAAGCGGTTTTTTTTATAATCAGTTGTAATCGAGTAAATGGTAGATCACTAGAAGCTTTCTTCAGCGCCTAACCATTCAGATCTAGAGGTGGCTTATAGCCTTAGTTTTATATATAAAACTGAAACAGCAGATCCGTTAAACGGAAACATCAAACTCAGAGTCTATCTGGCGGTAAAATTAGCTAATTACCCCCTGTATCAACGCCTGATTTTAATTTAAATGAATTCATTTTGAGTGAAGTATATAAGAAAAATAACTCAAATGTTCAATTTTTCAATATTCATTTAAATAGTTGAAAAGCTGCGAGATCTGACGATTAATAACTTTAAAATGACAGTAAAAAAGGATTATTAAAGATCTAATTAATGACTACTCCTTCAGATTGTTATTTAATAATCTATTTAAATAATTATAATATAGTAGATAAATTAACCTCACATTGATTACAAAGTCATTTATTTAAAAGTAATTTATGATTTCACGGGATGAATAACCCCCCGCAACCAGCAGAACCTAAAAAATTTTAATTTTATCAGCGCAACAAAGTAACGTCCCGCACAGCGAACCCCCAAAATCCAGCCGCACGCAAAGCTCGCGTGACGCCCCAAAAAGCAGCGTTTGCGTCGGTTCGCCGACACCGCGATCCGCAACTTCCGCGGGTCATGCGGGCTCGCGGAATCGCCAAGTTTTTGATGTACATAGCGAGTTTTCATGGGCGAATCAAGCCTAATCGCGCGCGGCACCGGCCAGCGTCGCGCCGGAAGTTGCGCGCCGTTTTACGGCAAAACCCGTCCCGCGCACACTTCCGAGCGGCGCTGCGTCGCCGGGGGAGCGGAACAACCCGCGACGCGTGTCCGCCGAAACTTTTAACGTCTCGGTTAGCGTTTAGTGCCTCGATGGCGATAAATCAGCGATGCGCTCGGGGGTGCGACGCTTCGATGTGTACGAGTGATAATGTGGTATTGGTGAAGTGGGGGCGCTTAATAAATCGGTGATGTTTTTATTCGTTATTGACGTATAGGAAAAATGTTGTAAAAATTGCAGTATATATTTTATTATAAACTGAAAAAAAAAATATTGCTATTAAAGAAATCTTACTTGATTCAAGTAACATTTACTTTAATTCAAGTAATATTTACTTGAATAAACTGAAATTTACTTAAGTGAACAAATTATACCGTAAAAAAAGAAAATGGTCATAATTTATGCTACTCTAAAAATTGAATTCTTGAAAAATCTTTAAATCGTCACTCTCGAAAAAAGGTACCAACTCAGAATTCGCTTGGAAAATGTACCACCTCGGAATTCGGTTTGACGCAGATACCAGCTCAAAGCTACCAACTCACAAAGCAACAAAATACCAATTTGCTACCTTTTCGTCCGAAGTCTGAGTCAGTATATTTTATTCGAGAGAGACAAAGTACTGTAAAATTTAACGAGAGACATTCCACCAATCATCAAGTAAAAGTATAGAGTACATTTAACTAATTGTAAGTGAATTTAGAAGTCTTCCACTAATTCAACGGAGAGATACATTAAATTTCAATTACTCATTCCTTTATAAATAATCTCTGACCTCTTCATTGTAGTTTTATTTTTCCATTATCATTGTTTATTTGACAGTAACCCGGAAAAAGAATCTCCGCGCGCGTAGCGCGAGTCTAATGTAGCTTATTTAAATTTTAAATAAGAAAAAAACATTCACGGATTAGCAGCAAGAAAACAAGTTAAAAAATGAATAAATAGAGTTTAAAATGGTATAAAATTAATATAAAACTTAGTGCGAGTCAATAAACGGCAAATTGAGAAAAATTTTTCTAAAATCAGTAGAAAAGTCAAGCTTTCATCCGACACTCACTGTCAATCACGCGTCTAACATTTCATTTTATCGAATGCGATTATCACTGACTATTCTCAAGTAAAACTGACCCGTTCACTCTCCTTCAAGCATCTTACCACAGCACAAATCCCCAAAGCCCAGCCGCGCTAATTAAAATCCGAAATTAAACGAAACAAGCGCGCGAATGGCTCGGTGCCAGTGCACTCGCGTCGTCGGGCCTTTAATCAAAGCACCGCCGCTAAAAAAAACCAAAACAAGGCAAAAAAGCGATTGCATCCGCCTCGACACTCTAATCTCTCCCCGCTGCAGGAAAGTTATATAAGAGCCTCTTAATAAGCGAGCGAGCGGGGGACGCGCGACAAAAAGCGACGGCGCGGCTAAGTCGGGCGCGCGCGCACGGGGAGAGGGTAAAAAAGACGCGCTCGAGGGGCGGCGAGCGTTGATCCGCGCGACGCCGGGAGATTAATGTCGCGCGCCTTAGAGCCGCCGGGGCTGCGGTGTGACGCGCATTAAGATTGCAGTCGACGCTCACCCCCGGCGGGCTTTGCGGCTGCGAGGCGCGCGGCCTTCCAGACGCACCGCGAGATACAGGATTGGACGGAGTAAGAGGATAAGGAGGGCATGGTTTCCTCGCTTTTTTCGTCTCGGATGAAAGCTTGCGTTCAGCGGGGGTTAGTGTTGACATCGCGCGATTTTGGAATTGATTTTTTTTTGTACTTAATTGTCTTCGTAAAGTCGTGGGGTGGCAAATGAAGTTTCGAGATGTTTTGAATGTATTTTTTATTTTAATACATTGTATTTAAGAAATATATGTAAATTAAAGTCTTAACAATTAATAAAAATTTGAAATTTGAAATAAAATATTATTTTTTTTATTTTTTAAAAATTAACTAAAATATTAATAACGTTTATGCTTTTTTTAAACACAAAAATATCAAAAAATATAATACGTTCAATTCGTTGACCAGTTATTCGCTTATCAAATAAACCGTCGCTTTTTAAACTTATCAGGAATTTCAGCGGAAATAATTAATTTAATAACGAAATGGTTAAAGCACTATCATTCGAACTGAATTTCCATTCAAATTGCGGAATTATAATGTACCAGCTTGAAATTAGCGACACCGACGCTGCGAAAACTTTCGCTAAAACTTCGTAACGACTTCGCATTAGATAAGAACGTATCGAACGCGTCGCTTTAACTAACCCCCTTAATTAGTATCCGCGATTAAAGTTTAACGAAGTTCGCCCTCGTTAAAAACAACAGCCGGCAAAGCGAACTTGGCACGCGACGCAGGGGTCAAAATTACCCACCGATGAGTCCCGCTTGAAAAGTAGCCGAAAATCGCGCGCGAAACGCGACTGCTCGAGGTGGAAAATTCAAGCGAGAGAGAGAGAGAAAGAGAAAGAGGACGGAGAGCTACACAAAAAGTCAAAAGAGAAAGAGAGAACTGGCGGTGACTGAGCGAAAAAGGTACAAAAGGTTCTCCCCGGCTGACATGTCGTACTTTGTAATTATAAATCTCATTAAAATTCGCTGCGAGCCGCAAGCTGGGAAAAGCCATTAACGTCGCTGCCGCCGCCGAGGCCCGATAGCCGGCCTGGAGGGGGCTGGTTTAAAAAAGCGAGAGGGAGAAAAATTCAAAGCGATATGGTCGGGAGAGGGCACGATTGAAGCGGGTGTTATTTGAGAAGGTGACGCGCGGGTCGACCGGGTCGAGGATCTGTGTCAATGAGCGACCGAATTATTTTTTGCGGTAATTATGCGGCGGGTTTCTTATTGGACCGCCGATAAGGACCGTCTTAGCTCCGTTTCATTAGAAGGCACTTGTGATTCGTCATTAATATTAATTGTGAGGTAATTTGATGATCGTTAGTGATATTTTTTTTTTTTGGCACAGTAATTTCGGCTGTTAAAATTTTTAATAAAGAGTAGTTTTATGTTTTTGTATAAAATGATTATTATATTGTATAACCGTATATTTGTGTAGAATAATCACAGCGATTTACTTTTATAAACAAAAGCAACAAATAAAAGAAAAACATTTTGTGATAAAAAAAGTAGTCGTTCCATTGACTGACTGTCGATAATCCAAAGCGTAATCGTTTTTTATTACAAAATAAACTTTTTTTAGATGTAAAAATTTGTATAAAAAAATAATAAGAAGGAATGTTTCGACAGTAAACATGTTTAAATTTAACATACTTTTAAATGTTGTAAATATTTTTACGAGTAGATTTTTTGTATAACTTTAGCATTATATGCTATCGTTGAATATTTAGCTAAAATAAGTTCATATAAATAAGTATTTATTTATTTTTTCAAAATAGCACTTAAGTATAGCCCAAAAATCCAAACCAAATCATAAACACCTTGCAATTTTCAAACAGGCTTTATTTAATCCCAGCCAACTTTTAGAACGAATCTGGGAGTCACTTCAAAGTAGTTACAGTAAAGGTTACATCAGACACGTACAACGAAAAGTATTTCTTTGAATTGCCCAAATCTAAATACATAAATTCTGCATCTAAAACTGAAAAAAAATTATTTAACATTTATACAAAGCTTCCTCTACTCGAAAGCAAAAGAAAAAAACCAACCTACAAAATGAAACTCAATATCCAGCAGAGTATACGAACTGCCGAAAGTACCTATACACATTCTGCGGTTTTCCTGCAGTCTGCACCCATTTACACGACTTTTCCGGTTCCAAAAGGCCAGCCTTACAAAATCGCAGGCCGGCCCACCGTCGCGCGCGAAGCCGAGAAAAATAAAGAATCGGGCAAAAGAAAAAGCAAGCCTCGACCTATGCAGTACCTACACGGAAGGGGCCGCATTCGGAACGGGGCAGCGGAGTAGTGCATTCCCGGTAATTTCGCCGGCTTAGTTTTTACTCGCCTGCGCAAGACGAATGGGACATTCGGCTCTCCTCCGAGACGGTCCGAGATTTTCACCGCGACCTGCGAAGAAACGTGCAATTTTTTTTTTTTTTTTTATTCCTCCCGGCTCTTTTTTCGCGAGGCATCCGACGTGCAGACTGCGTAGGCTGCTTAGTGGGTATAAAGGCTTCCTCGGGCTCAAAGGGACGCTTATTTAAAGTGGGCACTTTAATTAAAACGTTTTTCAGTATAATTCTAATTAGAAAATAGCTCGCGTGAAGTCGTAAATATGAAAAGTTTGCGAGCCACAATAAACCATTAATTTGAGTGCAGCGTCGGATGCATTTTTTTTCTTGCCGCTCCTTTCTCTGTCTGTGCCTCTCTCCGTCTCGCTCGCTTGCTCTTTCTTCTGATTTATTATGAAAATGCGCATTCTCCGTGGCTCTCGTACTAATTTTCCTTTATTTAAAATTATGAGAGACAAATATAACTAGGTTACGTGGTTTTCCTGAAATTCGTAGAAAAAATTGTTTTTAACATAGTTGAAAATGTATTTTAGTATTTTTAACCGTAAGAAGTAAGCTTATTAAATTTAAACTGTCCAAATTTCAATAAATATATTGTACATTTAACTTTTGAAATTTCATCTTTCGAGCAAATTTAAGTGTAAAAATTCAAAATTGTTAACAACAAAGTTTTATGTCATTCGAGTCTCTACATGGACATTGAAAATCCACCGAACATCCAAATCACTTGTTATGTAAGAAGTATATCACTCGACGATTACTCGTTTAAATTAAAATCAGCCTTAGACCAGAATACAACGTATGATATTAACTGATACATCTACCGCCAGATGGATGCCGACACATCTCTCCCACTATCGAGTCAGCTACCACACTTTTACATACAAGTAATCATTGTAATCAAAAGTTAAAAAATTTGAAAAAAAAATTACATAACTACTAAATTAAAACTATTAATTACAAAGAACAGCAAATTTTGCATTCAAATATGCACTCTATCCACTTCCCAAGTACAATTACCGATTCCCCAGGGATTACGCCGGCCGCGGAAAAATCAGAAAGTTGATTAACGTCTCAGCCGAAGTCCCGCAAATATTTCCTTTGACTCGAGCGCGCGCGCGAGTAGACGTCGAGACTCCGGCGTCTCCCTCCCTTTGCGACTTAATCCCGATCGGTCCTCGGCCTTGGAGATCCGCTCGCTCTCGCGCCCCACCCCACCGCCAGCGAAAAGTCAACCGGGAACCGAGTTAGCCGAGTCTTTTGCGCTACACTCGGCGAGCTGCGATGAAAGAGGAAACTTAGTTTCCCCCGCGCGAATCTGCGTGCGCGCCAGCCCGAAAGCGACGAAGTCGATGAATGGGCCCCGCGCGCGGAGAAAAATTCTCCGTTAAAAATTGCAGTAGTCGATTTTATCGTCTTCGCGAACACGGCAATGTTGGAAAAATTACGATAATTTCTTGTAGAGTTTACTACATGGAGAAAAATGCCCTATTCAAAATTGCAATAGTCTATTTTAATGTCCTCATAGGCTGACATTGTTGGAAATGTTAAAGTAGTTTGTTCTAAAATTTACTGAAAATGTAACAAATTTTACTATACACCTTTAATAATTTTACGAAAAAAGTTTCGCAATTTTTCCTATAATGTCAGTCTGAAAGAACATTAAAAGTGTCTATTGCAAATTTTTAGGAGAGTTTTATATCTCTGAACCTAACAAATTTTACTATAATTTAATAAACTTGTTGAAAAAATATTGAAAATTTTCGTATGATTTCAGTCTGAAAGTATGCATTAAAACTGACTACTGCAATTTCAAGTAGAGCTTTTATCTCCACGTATAGTCGCGCTGGTGCTGGAAAAATCTTCGATGTCATTTTTGTAAAAAAAGTGACGTAAAACCACCCGCGCTCGAATGTAAAAGGCATCTTCACCGCTGAATCTTCGAGATGCAATGGTCGACGTATTTACCGCTCCTTTGAGACCCGCGCGGAACTACTTATATCCAAAAAGTTAACCGTCTAAAACCGCGCGCTCTTAGAAACTCCGTAAAACGCACTTGTTTGTTCTCGTTCGCCGCGAAATTTTCTCTTAAACACTAGAAAAAAAATAAAAAAATGTACCCTACCCAGAAGAAGAAGACCGTGAGTATGAGATAGTTCCGCCGCGCTCGGATAGATTGCGTATTACGTCAGCGTCGCACCTCCCGGGCGTATTTCCATCTCGAAGCTCGCGGCTCAGCCGAGCTTTCGCGGGCGCGAATCTCGCTCGCTGCTCACCTTCCCGGCTGTTTTATCGCCTCCTATTTTTACTGCCTTGCAGCGCGCGCGCTCGCGAGTGCGAGCTTTGCTTCGCGTCCGGTGCGTCGACGGCTTTTTTTCGCGAAAGCTCGCTCGTCGACGGGGAAGTTCAAATTTAAGTTTCGCGGTGTAAGTAAACTGAAACGAAGTTGCTCGGAAGTAGAGAAATTGAAAGTGTACCTCGGGAAATGGATCAAATATTTTTCTGCGTCAAGTTTTTTGGTTTTTTGTTTCTTCGAAACGGTGGGAAATTTAAACGTAAAACTGATAACTTTAATATTTATCAATCAAGATGCGAATTACTAGTAAAGAGCGATCTGCATATTATTGATGTATGTTTTTAAAATTTTTCAAAATGTTTCCTTCTTAAATCACTTCGATTTTTCCTTGTAGAACAGTGATAGAAAAATCTAAGTGACTTTCCTTAAAATTGAGGAAACTTTCCTAGAAATTATATAGGAAAACCTCCTAAACGAAAAAGGAAAAGCTCCTACAAAGGAAGGTGAATTTCCTTTTCGTTTAGGAGTTTTTC
>UXGC01002638.1:0-10659 GCA_900480045.1 Eurytoma adleriae
CCCCCCTCGCATTTTTCTTCGTCCGCCTCCGTTCTTCTTTTTTTTTGTTATTTATTCAACGATATTTTTTTCGCGCGAAACTTTTTTTTTCAAGGTGGAGGAAGAAAACACTGATGTAGTTCGCCGATCCCGAAGCGCGGTGTTTGAAAAATGTCAAATCGTCGGACATGCTGCAGAAAAACTTTTTTTTTCTTTTTTTTTATTTACTAGTTCAATGCGCTTTATTTCTTCACACACAGTTCAAAATCAAATTTAAGTTAGAAAAATATTTAATTATTAAAAAATTCTTTCACTGAAAATAACATAAAATTATTAGTTGCAACTAATATTTGTTTAAGAAGTGCGAACTAAATCATTTCCTTGAATCAACGAAATGTTTCTCTGAAACTATTGAAGACTACATTAGTTTCAAGAAATGTTTAGTTGATTCGAAGATAGTATATTACACACCTAGGGAGGTAAAATAAGAATAGTTTCATTCTTTTTTACTTCCCGAGGTGTGTATATACTATTTTTCGCCAACAGCGAGCCGAAATTACGACGTTTCCAAAACGCAGCCGGGCGGGAAACGAGTACTTTCGGCGAGCGTGTGGCGAAAAATAATTGAAGTTCAAACAACTAATTTTTTCAGGATTCTGATTCAGAAGGGCACTACTTTTTTTAATTTACATTTTTTTCACAAAATATATTGTGACTAAATTAAATGACAGGTTGAAATGCATTTTAATTTTTGAGATTTCAAGATAAATTAGAACGGTATTTATTAATCAAATTATTTAACATGTAATTAATTAATTTCAAATTTTAGAGTAACTAGAAAATTTAACAACATGATTGTTTATGTATTAAATAAATATTAATCTATTTAAATAAAATAAAAAATTATGTGATGAAAATAAAATATGAAATTTATATAAAAATATTTTGAATTTTGGCGCCATCAATCCGGATATTCACCCATGAACTAATCAAATTGCTTCTTTGTGTCACTGTGAATTTTAATGAAATTATTTAATTTAAAATATAAAATAATTTAAATTTGAAGATACATTTAAACGAATGAAATGAAGTAGCAAGTAAAATTGAGCGACTTTATAATTAAAATGATTTAAATCAATTGTGTAGGAGATAGAGTTAAAAATGACACTTCTTTTCTGAGAATCAAAAAATTGTCATGTAATGAGAGTGACTTTTTAATTGGTAGTTAATATTTACTGTTTATTATTGAAGACGTATAATTTAATTTTAAAAAATGGATCCCTTGTTTGACTAATGCTTTATTCTTTACATATTGAAGTACTATAACAGCACACGGCTATTCAATTAAATTTTTTTTAAACTTTTGCAAGATAATTGTTCCACATGTTCTACTTAGTGTTAAAAATATTATATTATTAATTTCTAAATTATCTATATTCGATATGGAGAGTACTATCCTTTTTAAATCACGTCTTAAAATATTAAATATCTCTCCTAAAATATTAAATGTACTTAACTATTCTAATCAGTAAATTGAACTGCGCTCAAATGATGAATTTCTGAAATTCCACTAATATTAATGATAAGTGCACCACTTATCACTAATTACCTAATGGTACAATGTTGTATAATTTTCTGCAGAATTTCAACTAATTTCAACCCTCCTGTCCAGTGCACAGTTAATGTTACGGTAAGTGACTAAAACATGTAACGGTACATCAAAGCATGATTTTAAGTTAAATAAATACAGTCCCTGCAGTTGATATTTTTTATTCTCAACAAAATATTATTATGGATCAAACAAAAATTAATTCAAAAACGTAAATATTCAATTTTAAACCAAACATCTCACATTTCTTACAATTTGTTTTTATTTTTAACTTGAAAAAAATTCTTACAATTTACGTACTCAAAAATGCAATTTTCTCTTCTAGTTTCAGTTAAGAAAAAACAAAAATTTAAACAATTATGAAAACTAGACCTAAATTTTCATTTTTGAGACTACTATAATTGAAGATACGATGTGCTTTTATGAAGCATTCAAAAAGGTGAATTGATACAAAATTGGTTCATGAAACTTCGGTTGAATGGCGTCAAAATTCAAAAAGTTTTTTTATAAATTTTGTAACCTCAACGCAATTATAATGCATCATAGGTAAAAAGTATATATATTATGAAATATCTGAGCACGCGAAGCGAGTTGGAATTTGCCAGTATATTTATTTATTTATTTACAAACATGCACGGGCAAAATGCCCTTCAATAACAAAAGTGTATAAATAAAATTATAATGTATAACAATATCAAATAATGAAAGAACATAATTAAAGAGATCAAAATCGATCAGTGAAGGATTTGACTGCTCTCTTAAATGGCAAGAGACCATCAGTGGCCATGGCCACTATACTCTGTGTATATTGAAAATTAAAGAATTTTTTTTTATAAAATTACCATTATAAGATGACAGGGTTAACTTTACATTTAACTTTAGAAGGTACCTCTAAAATATTATATTTTATCGTTAGTCAAACTTTCATTGCGACTTGCATTGACCCTCCGAAGTCCAAAATCGCTCGCACGTGGACGCGGAAATATTCGCGAGTTTCCGAGCGACGAGTGGTGGAGCGGGGATGGCGAACAGACGTTTACCAAAGTGCAGAGGAGGCGCGGAATTAAACCGAGACCGCGCAAACACGCGCGATTTTGTACGGTCCATTGTCCACTTTCCCGTTATTGTGCGAGCGCCGACATTGACTCGTTCGGGCTGCGCGCGCCTCGTTCGTCGATTTGCGGCTGCTTTCTGCCGATAACTCGGCAAAATAAATATTGCCTTTGTGATTGCCAGAATTTTGCTCTTTTTTTTCGTCGACCGCGAATTTTTTTTCGATTGAAGATAATGCAACATTTGCGGGTTTGCGGACGACCAGCCTTCGATTTACATTTGACTCATCGTTGATTTTTAATATATTTATTGGATTCATTATTGTATGTGTGCTGCGAAATCAAATTTAAAATGCTATGGGTATATCATTTGAGACAGTTTAAATTAAGTTAAAGTAAACTGTTATAGTAAATAGTAAAGTAAGTTAAATCCTGTTAAAATAAGAAAATGTATAATCATCTTTATTTTGCAAAACTCAACTGCATATCTTTATGTATACACGGTGTCCAAAAAGTATCGAAACATATGTGTATAAGTTTTTAAATACATTATTTTTTATCCAGGTTAAGGTAATTTCTGTACTAACTTTTGGCGCTGGATCTAATCGTCGCTTCCTACGAAAACTAACATATCTCAAAAAAGGTCTATTCTAATTTGCTGTTTTTAGAGAACCAGAGTGAAATAAATTTGACTAAAATCTGAAAAATGCGTGGTATTATTGGTATGATATCCTAAATTTATCAGGTTTTGGAATATTTTACTTTGCTTTAGTGCTTAAAAAACGACAAATAAAAATAGGCCTTTTTTGAAATGTGTTAGTCTTCGTAGGAAGCAACGTAATGATGGCCTTGGTTTTGACCTTGACGATGACCTTCAAGGTTAATTCAAGGTCAATTTTGTTTTTTAAATAGGAACCCATATTTTTGACTTCAGATTCTGAAAGAGCTGGAAATTTTACGTTCAGATATGTACACATCTTATGGGTCAAGGTCATCCGTATGGGTCAAAATCTGCCAAAAATCAAAAATTAACGGAGTAAATCTTACCCCATAAATGTAGTAAATTTACACACTTCACATAATTTAGGACTGCCTATGTTAATTTTGAGATTTTTGACAGAGATTTTGACCCATGTGGATGACCTTGACCCATAACATGAATCATACCTGAACGCAAAATTTTCCGTTTTTTCGTTTGCCGTGGTCAAAAAAGAGTCTTCCCGTTTAAAAGACGGAGGTGACGTTGAAATAACCTTGAAGGTCATCGACAAGGTCAAAAGTAAGATCAACATTAGATCTGGCGCCAAAAGTTACTTCAGAAATGACCTTGACTTGGGTAAAAAATATTTTATCTAAAAACTTATACATGTGTTTCGATACTTTTTGGACACCCTGTCTATTAATATTAATTTACGAAATATAATTTTTTTACATATTTTCAAGATTGTATCCACCAAAAAATGGAAAAAATTAATTTTGTTTATTAAATACAAATTATTAAGTCTTTATATCAATATTACGTTAGTATAAAAGTTAATTAGTGTTGGTTGGTATGTGAACTGGTTTATAAAATTTTTAATAATTTTTTTAATTGGGATGAATTAGTAGTTTGAATCATGATATTTTATTTTATTTACAATTATTTTTTTCTTACATTATTTTTTCCGCCTACTGTATTACGACTTTTATTCCATTTAATTGTGAAATAAACAAAAACAAATAAAAGTAACACGAAATACAATCCCCCGAAAAACGTATAATCTAGAAACTCGGTAACAACCGCACGCATTACTCCGGTCAACCGACGCAGCGAAGTTTTGCGGTTTTTCTCGCGCACAGCAGAGAGGCGGCAGAACTCGGTCTCTCGACTGTCAAAGGGGCCAGGGGCTGAAGTGTCTCCCGTTCGCGTTAATTAACAACTAAACATTCCGCGCCGTATAAAGGCGAGAGCGGAAACTAGACTCGCGCCTCGGCATATTATTCAACTTACGTGACGATTCGCGCACTCGCGCCGTCGTTAACTGTTGTCAATTAAGTTTCGACAATAATTGCTCGGGCCGCGCGGTATCCAGGGGGGAGGGGGGACACCCCCTACCACCACCGCCGAGCCCACGGTGTAAACAGATTTAATGAGGAAACTGATCTACCGAGCCGTGGAAATCCGACCTCGCGGCGCCTGGCATTGCCGGGATTACGAGCGAACGGCTTGCGGAGCGCGTGAATTGCCGGGGGTGCAGGCGAGAATAGGCGGAAAGATGTAATGGCAGGGACGGTGTCGCGGGAAGCGACGGCGAAGAAACGGACGGGATTGATGGAAGAAAAACTGGTATCGACTTTTATCTTAATAGGATGTTGCTGCACGTTCCGTTTTCTTTATTTCGTCCGATTTTGCTGCGTTGCTCTTGTTAACTTTGCTACTGAAAATGTAAGCAATGGAGATTCTTTGTAATTATAATGTTTAGTCCATGATCTTTTTCTTTCAACTAATGTTTTATAAGAAATGACTTAAGGACAGTTAAGGATCGGACATAGGATTATTTAGAGTTAAAAACAACTCTACCGGTCTCATCAAGCCAAACATTTTCCAATACATTGTATACACTGCTTTGTTAATGAGGTGGACTGTACCGTTGACATTATGCACTAAGGAGAAAAACAAATTTAAGATACGTGTTTTCCGCTACACGACTATCGCCTGGTTTCATCAGTATAGAATCGACAGTCGCATATATCAACCAAAAAGTTACTAGTACTAACTTATTAATGGTGTATATATTATATTAAGACACCGATGCTAAACTTACATGAGGACAAAAAAATTTTGTTCAAACTCTATAACATGATTCTTTGAATGAACATAATAAATAAATCTCAGGACCTGAAAATTCCTATAGAGATCCGAACATATAAAGTTCGGGAAACATTGCTAGGTACCTAGAAATCTCAAATTTTCACCTTTATATAATATTGAATAAGAAGTGGGTTTAATGAATACTGGACTCTTGTTCAATTATCTCAAATACATAAAGATAACCCGCGTAAAAATGGTCAACACTGAATATACGGCTCTTTATTATACCAGTACCTTAGATCGAATATATTTTTACTCTCAAGGTAATCATGGACTAATATCAAATTGATGACAACAATTAAATGACATTACTGAGCCTATACTGATGATGACTAGCCAAATCCCTGAACGCAAATGTCCTGCTTTTTTTAAGGATTCCTGACAGAAGATCTGACCTGATTAATGAAAATGACAGTTTAACAGGTAGGAATCCCTTCGCTTCGTAACCTCAAAAATAAAAAGCGTAGACCTCAGAAAATCATGCCGGAATCTGGTAGAATTCACGGAGGGAATCCCTTGATTATATAACCTCAAAATAGAAAGCACAGACCTTAGAAAATCATGCTGGGATCTGGCAGAAAACACTAGTAGTGAATTAATTTTTTGAATAACCAAGGTAAATCGTTCGGAAAACTTGCCAGGATCCAACTAGTATTACTTATTCTAGCAAAACTAGCCTGATTCTGGTCTAAACTTGGGGACGAGTAGGTAGAATTCCTGCACCGGAAAAACGGTATTCAGTGAAAACACTAAACGCAAATCCGATATTAATTGAAGATGAAATAAGATTGAAGGTCATTTCAAGGTTCAACTAATTGTGTTAGAAAATTAGTGGATGCTCGAGTTATTCTGACACAGGATTCATGTTCAATAACTGCAAAAACATGTACACTATGTATGTACACTGGGTTGCTTCTGGGTATATTATTATAAACTTTAGGGGTCGTGTTAAAATCAAAGTTAAAGAGCATATCTGGACGTAAAATTTTCCGCTTTTCCAGAATCTAAAATCAAAAGGTTTTCTGTGTAAATAACAAATTTGATCCTCAAATCACCTTGAGCCTGTCATGATGGAGAAAGACATCGGTTTCCTGCAAATACTGAGGAATACTTGTATTTAAGGGAATCATCATTGTCTGAAGCCTAATAAAATGACTTGAGGTTTGTTAATCTTCATACTGAAAAGTCCAAATACAAGCGCTGCATCTCAGTTTTTTGCGGCAAAAACTAAAGTATATTCAAAGCCATTGTTTTACAACAATTTTTATTTCGCAGCGTCACCATCGCTTATCGAATGACCTAATCAAAGCACTCGAAGCGATCGGCGCTTATTAATTGGCGAGCTCTCGCAGCGGTCCTCTTTAAAGCGGCGCACGGCGATCGAAGGAGACGCTCGCGAAATCGCATCGGAGGCACGCGCCGCAACTTGGCGCGCGAGCCCTTAAAGCCGCGCCTGGGGCTACGGGAGAAAAACGAGAAAGGGCCGGTAACGACGGCGACGACTGCCGCCGCCGCCGAGTCCCTAGCTCTGGGCGATCGGCCGCGCAATCGTTATACAGCTGCGTCCCTCCTCTTTATCTCCCGGGGGCCGCCGCGCAGTAGTCTACTTGGGGAAAAAACACGCAACTGCCGCGCGGACCGTTGTTATTTGAAATTCAAATGTCTCGATATCCGCGTGCATAGTGTTTCTTGGACTTTACTTGCCCTTCTGTTTTTTCTTTCCTTTTCTTCTATAACTTTTTGGTCGTTTTTAGGTTTTTCTTTTATCGCGTTTCCTTGAATATTCAATTTCTCTGTACCGTTACTAAATTTTGCAGGAGGAGATTACTTATATCGTACCTATATTTATCTTACTAGGAGAGTATATGACCTCTGGGTCACGGATTATGTCCAAACTTGGAGGATAATTATATCTGTATACAGATTTAAATGAGAACAACATTTATAAATGAGCACCAATAGGAATTTAGAAGGGTGACAGAAAATATTACTATGATTTCCTTTGTTAGTTAATAGAAGAGAAAAAGATTATTTAATATGTATTTTATTTTTTGAGACCCTCAAATTAAAAGCCTTTTTCTTTATTTTTCTTTTTTATTGAAATCTCGACGTTCCGTAAAAGGGAAGTTATTGTCGAAAAAGAATATGCAAAATTTTTACATAATGAAAATAAGTCTTTGGATACCAATGGTTAAAAATGTTGAGTAATATATATTGCTACTTTCGTCTTATTGATATTTTGGCATAATAAAAGATTCCCCGAAGTTTCCATATTCCAAGTCACATATCCTTTTCAAGATTCGATTATTAGCGGTGAAAACAAAAGAAGAAGCCTATGAAATTAGTTCCTTGTAACATTAATAAACTACTATTGTAAAATAAATGAAAAATATTAATTTATAAAAAAATTTAATGATTTGAATCCAGGTATATACTTATAAGAATTAAGGAATTGAATGCATCACGTCTGACGTGTATCAGATGTTACTACTGTTATTTATATTGCATGAAAATTGAATAAATAAAACCGTTAAATAAATATCTCACCGGTTCTTTTGAATAATTGTGCAAATTTGAAATGTAAGCCCGACATTAATGCTCTCACTTTTAGAAATGGTTGAAATGGCATCGGTTTCCGGTGCACAATGGAGAAGGAAAAGCTTCCTCAATCTTCCTTGAATTTCATTAGGTTTTCCATAAAGCCCACATCTTACCAATACTTTTCAACAATTTTCAGTTTGCAAATGGAAGCTGGTGACTTTAATTTTGAATAAGCTTAAAGTTACTGCCACCCATTTTCAATACAACCGCAGTCTAAGTGACAGTAGTAATAGCTGGTACCTATCAGACGCCATAATATCAAATATTCAACATATTTTCTTGAATTAAACATGTCATCTTTATCAGGGTAAATTTATCATTTAAGAAAAAAATTTTCTTTGGACAGATTACCTTTACTGTTTGATAAATAATTAAAAATTGTTCTGGTTATTAAATAAAATAAATAAATATAAAAATTCTAGCTTTGAACAAAGACTTAACAAAATTTTCGATCGACATTATTTATTTATCAAAAATGAGATGGAATTTTTTTAAACTTTTTAATTTACCACTATACAATTTAATGGATTTAAAAGGTTAAAGCACTTTAACATCTTAAAAATGTCTTAATTTAAATATAACTTATATAAAAAGAATTGTTGAGATACCGCAATTAATAGGATCCAAATATTCCAATTAAATAGATACTTCGAATCAAAGATTAATTAACTAGTATTCAAGAATAAAAATATGTCAAAACGTATATACCAATAGAAAACATCTTTGACTCAATAGATAATATTGCAGAAAAAAATAGCTTAAGTTTATTAAAAAAACAAAAACTAGATGCCCCAGGAAATAAATTAACTTCAAACAATATTCGTATGACCTACGGAGACATAAATTATCTAGGATCAAATAAAACAATCTTCTATTTTGACAGAGGTTACAGAGGCAAACAAATTTTTACCAATTCAATGTAACCACTAAAAAACAGCCTAAATTCAAGGACATACATTGTAATAGATGATATAGTCTTCACATCAACCTGTAAGTGTGACTCAAGCACCAACACAAGAGAATGTTCCCTCACTTGTGTAGTTGGGCTCACGTGTCCAGCAAAGCTAAACAAACATGAAAGATTAATTTTTGCAAGAAACAAAAATGCCACAACAGAAACACCCACTGCGACATCGATGCTCATAAGATATTGGTGTTAGTGAAGTGATAGTATTTATATTTAAACTAATCTGGCTTCATCTGATAACCAAGTTATTAGATAGAAATCAGGATAGTTTTAAAAGACAATTTTATTTGATTTTAAGCTTCAGTTTTAATTTTTATTGTTATGTACCAGACTAGCGAACAGGAAGCGAATTCCTCTGCTGGGTTATTTTTGTAACTACTTAAGTAATGTAAATTGCTGTAATGTATAAATGTAATTTTCCCTGGTTAAATAAATAAATTAAATAAATAAATTAAATAAATAAATTCTCCAAAATTAATAACGAAATCCTGAACTTTTTTCTTATTCACTGGAAATAATGCTTTAAAACAAAAATAAACTCGGAAGAATATAATACAAGGGATAATACATAAGAACACAAGTTTCCGTAAACAATGCAAGTAAATACAACTGCCAAGACTTTATCCCCGCGCAACTTCACCCACTTATCATATGCAAATAACGTTTCTCCCTCGAATGCGTTTCGGTGGTTGGGTGTCTCCGGCTCTCGACATCGCCGTGACACGAAGAAGCGAGCTCACGTCCCGGCCGATCCTCGGCTTCCTTCGGCCGCGGAAGAAGTTAAAATTCCGCCTGCGCCCGGACGACGGAGCGCGAAATCGTCGGGAGCGCCGCGCACGCCACTCATAGACAGAGGAGGCTAATGCGAGGCGGTAATCGCGGCTCGGACGGGCGGAAGGAAATATGGAGGGGCGGCGTTCGAGGGGGCCGCGTCCGCGACGTCAGGCGCACGGCACAATAGTTGTTTTATGCGAAAGTTTCAGAGGCGACGCTGGCCGAGGAAGCGGTTAACGCTCGCGACAGCTCCTCCGCGAGTGAGCGTACGGTTCAGTTCTGTCGTGCCGGGCCGGGGAAAGAAGTTGCCCGCTGACGTGAACTTTGATTGGTTCGTGCTCGTGAATTGTTGCGGTAATTGAAATGTGCGAGCTGGGTGTATAAACGCTTGCCTGTGTCTCTGCTTTTGTCGCGATGTCCGCGATTCTCTCCGCTGCCTGTGAATGATTTTATTTCAGTTGTGGATGATTTATGGTTTAGTTATTTTTTAGGCGTTTTTTCATTTTTTGTGAATAGTTAATTATCCGTAATATTAACGGTATGAAAATCTGAAGGACACTAATGATCGCGTAGTCAACTATTTTTAACAGACATTGGAAAAATGTTGGACCAATAACGGGTGGAGATTGGTATATTTATAATATTAAATCAGTTGAGATACAATATTTGTTGATCATTATTGCACCAATATTTAATTAACTAGGAGTCTAAATGCGCGCTACGCGTGCTGTACATGTAAAATGATAAAATGATATTCAAAATTTCGCGCCAAATTTCCGTCATAATACGTCACAATCTATAAGCCAATCAAATTTCAAATCTCCAC